>CANTUT010001983.1:0-15000 GCA_947687605.1 Reutealis trisperma
GTACGGCTTGCTCATTCCCACATACCTCGTCACACGTACAACTAATCAGGTCATACATACTGGGAACCTTAAACCCGTCCTAGCTAAGGTTTGGATATTTTTTACCCTATCCGCAGGTCCATTTCCATTATGCACAATGTCTGATGTATTGCCCCACATCAGAGGGATATTCTGCTTATCATGGTATCATTATAACATTTTTCCTTTTCTATCCACAAAATGATTCAACGGATAATATATCAATAACAATTAGGTTCTCATCATTGATCGCATTATAAGATCAAAGCAATATAGGCTCACTTGGCCAAATGCCATAAAGGTATATTTGATTCACTTTGGCTCAATAATCGATAAAGCAGATAATACTTGCCAATGAATTGCAATGCATTTCAAATTGGAAATGATTTAACATTTATGCTTATATTTAAAGCACAAGTTGCAAAATATTATTAAGTGCTCAGCTCTTACTCCTTAGCTCCTATATAGATAAACATAAAGCAAATTATAATGAGGCTCATCGGTATCCCACGTAATGCCTTTGCCTTTCGATTCTATAAATACATCCAAACAATGCATATCAATTTCTATTCCTTTAACTTTCTAACCAAACTCTAACTATTTCATATAAACATATCATCTACCCTTTGCTTATACATGTCATAAGCTAATTCAATATCTTTTAAATATCCCCCACAACATAATAAAGGAAACACATGTAACATCAATTTCTAATTGCATTCTCAATGATCTTATTATAGGATCACAAATGAGGAAATTCATAAAAAAAAAAAAAAAAACTAATGAAATAATCTAGCAATAAGTCACAAACACTTAGACAAACTATTTCAATATAGCAAAAACATAACTGCCCATGGGTGAAATCTCAGCCGTGCCTCCACCTGTGGGAAGCTACTGGATGAATTTCTAAATTCGTCCTTATCACACGACTAGAATCCCAGCTTTGTGGCCACCCGTGGCTGTCCAGCCACCATTGATCTTCTCATGCTTTCTTTGTTATCTCTCACTTATTAAACCCCAAATTTTCTCCCATCTTCATATTCCCTCAACTAACATGCAAAACTAGTCCTCCCTTAAATCCCTCTTCCAAAATCAAAGGAAAGGCATATAATCATTAGCAATCTATCATTCTTAGGCTAGAACCAAGAAAGAATCATTTAAGTACAAGACCTTACTGTGAAATGCTTGATATTTGATTCTAGGTTGAAGAACAAGTTGAGAGGTTTTTAATCCTTGGTGGAGAATATAATTTTGATGCTAGGTTACAAATGAAAAGAATTTATACATTTTCACTTTATATATAAATGAAATCAATGGTGGTGATTTAATATCACAAGATCAATGATCACATTTTTGCCTTAAATGGATGGTTAAGATTAATCAAGATGGATGGTTAAGATTGCCCTTAGGTGTATGGTGACTTTGCACCATAATGATGAGTTCTATAATCACTAAAATACATATGGACATGGTGATGGGAAAGTGGATTAACTTAGGTGTTAAAGTTGACAAAAGTCAACAAAGATGGCTATCATCCAAAATGGTGACTAACCTAACTTAACCTCACCCTAACCCTTAGTTAACTTATTCTAACCTTAATTTAGATAAGTCCCACCAAATTTAGACCTTGGTGAGCTAGCCATTCCATGGGCTTGGGCCTTGAGTCCAAGGCCTATTAATAAGCTCATCCGAACACGTTTTCCGAATTTAAAAATTTTTCATAACTTTTTCCCTTCCTTTTCACTTGGCATTTGAAATCCTACCTTCCCATATCATAATAAACTCAAACTAAGACATATTACCTTAGATTAATTCAATAAAATATACATGAACATTCACACTTCATAAAGATACACAATCATGCACTTAGCACCAAAAATGGTTTTTTTTCATCCCATCACTATATCATTGATATTATACTCATAAAAATTTATACTTTGTGGTATTATTATAACTTTAATAAGCTATGGAAACTTTGAGTATTACAAATTCGATCTAATAGACTAGTCTGATCCAATTCTAACAACCATGTTGTGCACAAGAATCAAATGTGCAATAAAAAAAAATGTAAAATTATATACCTATCAAATGAAAATGATAAAATTATGATTTTTGAATGTGTGATTATATTTTATTAAATTTTAAATATTTTATGAAATAAAAATTCTTAATTAATCAAATAAAAATTCAATAAACTTCACGAAAAGATAAAGTTAAGTTAACGAAAATTAAATTTTTATATTTTAGTCTAATGACGTATAATTGAATAATTTTTTTTTAAAACTATTATGATAACAATATGAATTGAAAATATAAAATAAAGTTATAAAAAATAAAAAATCATATCATAACTGAAGTTAAACATTAAAAATGCTCAAAATACATATATTTATAGTGATATTTATAGCAATATTTATAGTGCAAAATAATATTAATAAATTTAAGAATTTTTATAGGATTAGAATTATATTTTTAATCCAGTCAACATAGTTAAGAATAAGGATGATATTTTTCTCTTTTATATTAAAATTCATAACCTTTAATTTCATCAATTCAAAAATTTTACTTTTTAAAGAGACTTCTATGTATAAATAAATAGATTGATAAATTTGATATAAATGGATACTTTTAATTAGATTAGTGGTATTATATTAGTGGTATTATACTTATAATATGACTCAATTAAATGAAATAATTACAAATAAATTAATGAAAAAATAAGGATTTTTATTTATCATTTGAAATAAAAGAGATTTTAATAAATTAGATTTTTATAGAAGTTTGAGCAACAGATTTTTATAAAATTATAAATTAGTATTAAAATAACATTTTAAAATTTCTCAATTTTAACATTTTTATTAATTAATTTGGAGTCAAGCAAATCATATTTGGGGTCATGTCAATAGGTCAGACGAATTAATCCATAAATTTGGATCATTTAAATTCGAGTAAAGATTATTTAGATTTATATCATTTTAGATTTCATATAAATATGAGTGGAGGAGAATTAAGTTTATTGATTGAATTAAAATTTATCACCTCTAAATATATAGAAATATCATTTATAAGATTTTTTTTTTTTTTTTTAAAGTTGACTTAAAAGCTAAGTCTAAAATTTTTGTGAAACAAGACAATAAGTTAAAGAAGAAAAAGTCTTCTAATTTATGAAATTTATGTCATTCAATTGTGATTATTTGTTGACGTAGAGTAGACTATATGAAAATTATAAAAATAATTTTATTAAATTTATGGATGATATCATCAAGTTTAGAGTGCTATTTTTTTGTTTTTTTGGAGAGATAGAAAGCTACTTTAAGGCTAATTTGAGAGTGTCTTAAGGATAATTTGTTCAACTCGTTTTAACCTATTATAGTAGGTCATTAACAAGTAAAATATAACATATTATTCAAATTGTAACTATTAATTCCATTTTATAAACACTTTAATTCTATATGTATTTTAATCAAATTAAAATTAAAGAAAATATATAAAAACACCTACAAAAAATATTTAAAATGCACTTAAAAATTAGTTTTGTACATAAATTTTTTTAATAAAATCTATAATTTTATAATATAAATATATAATTTCATATAAAATTATATATTATTTTACAGATTATTTTTACTTTTGATATTTTTCTAATTGACTCTAATCAACTATAATTTAAATAAAATAGATTAATAAATTTTTTTCTTAAATTTTATGATTATGTTAGTACTTATTATTAATAAAACTATAATAATTAATCTTAATCATAAAATTTTATAAAAAATATTTATGAAACAAAAAGTGTAATTAAAAAGTTATTAAAATTATATATTGTACTTCCAAACTTTTATATATATATATATATATATATATATATATATATATATATATATATATATATATATATATATATATATATATATATATATATATATATATATATAAGTTTTTTAAACTATAAATAACAAAATTAGTGAAAGTAATTGAGTAATATCATTATTTAAAGTAGAGGTAATACCATAACATCTAAGGATGTGCACTATTCAGTTTAAACCAAAAACCCAAACTGAACCAAAATTTAGTTCGGTTTTCAGTTTTTATTTTTAAAATTTTAAGAAATTTTGGTTCAGTTTGGTTTTTATATGAGAAAAACTGAAAAATCCGAACCGAACAGAATTATACATATATATATATATATATATATATATATATATATATATATATATATATATATATATATATATATATATATATATATATATATATATATATATATATATATAATATGTCATAAAATGTCAATAATTTCCTCTTAGTTTGGTAGTAAGTAGACATTTATTTCCTTAAGGTCCTAGGTTTAACACACGATAATTTTAATTTTTTTGTTATACAATTAAAAAAAAAAAGAAATTATGTATTACTAAGGAATCGAACCCGCACCTCCCAAATAAATTAATTATACATCATCCACCCAAACAGACCTCAATATCATATTTGAAATTAAAAGAAAAAATTATATATATATATATATATATATATATATATATATATATATATATATATATATATATATATATATATATATATATATATATGGTTACCGATTTACCAAACCAAACTGAACTGAACAAAATTTTTTTAATTCAGTTCGAGTCAGTTTCAGTTTTAAAATTTTCCTTATTTCGTAATATCATATTTTTAGTAATTGCAATTTAATCCAAATAAGAGAGTGTTTGCACAATTTTTTGCCACTTTAACAATTTAAAAATTTTAGAATTAACTTTTAATCATATTGGAGTGCAATTAATCAGAAATTCATTGAAAACCAATTAATAATAATAGGTTTAATAAAAATAATAATAATTTTTTTTTATTAACATACTAATAAATATATATATTTAATTATAATTCAATATATATATATATATATATATATATATATATATATATATATATATATATATATATATATATATATATATATATATATATATATATATATATATATATATATATATATATATAATTTCACATAAATATCAAAATAATGATAGTAAAAATTAACGAATTAAAATTTAATTTACATATTAAAAATAAATAAAGTTAGTTAGAAAAATAAAAGAATTTATTTATTAAAGATAATAACTTGTTAAGAAAGTTGCAGGTGAAGAGATCCAATGGCTATAATTAAATTTATATGATCTAATAGTTTCAAATTAATTGAGATAAATTATCCCTGGGACACCCTAGAAGCCCACCTACGTTATTTATCATCACAAATATACCTATGATATTCTCTATCATGAGGATCCACTTTATTTATTTATTTATTGTGTATAATTGATGGATGTGAATATGAGACCATTGAACTTAAGACTTAGAGCATCCCAAACAAGCTCCTAAATTGGGCTCCTTCTTTATTATAGGGAATATACCAAAAAATTGAGTCTCCAAAAATTGAGTCTCCATATTCCTTCCCTAAAATTTTTTAGGAGCCATAATATCCCTCCTTAAATTTAAGGAGAGATAAACTAACTCTTAAGAATATTTTATCATTTCTCTCTCTTTCTTTTTTCCCTCCTTTTTCTTTATTTTTTCTTTCATTTTCTCCCTCTTGAGCAAAAAAAAATTAATTATTCTTAAATTACTATATTATTATTAAAATATTATTTTATAATATTATAAATTAAATTATTCTTATTTAGTAGAAAAATTTTATGCAAATTAGAAAAAATTATAGTATAATGATAATAATAATAGCTTATTATAACATTTTAAATCAAATTATTTTTTTTTTGTAGTAGCAATTTTATATAGAGTAAAAGAAATGATATTGCAATAATAATAAAAATAATAATAATAATTTGTTATAATATTTTTAAAAAGATTATATTTTTTTAGCCTCAAAAATTTTACATAGAGTAAAAAAAATGAAATTATAAATTTATGTATAAAGAAATTGGAATTGAATATTTATTAATAAATAAATGAAATAGAGAGTATTGTTAGAGTATGCGTATTTTTCGAGACAAATTAAAATAAAAAGTTGAATGGTTTATAATATAATAGGGAATAAAATAGAGAGTATTGTTGGGAATACTCTTACTAGCTATTTAGTAATTTAAGATAGAGGATATTGTTAGAGTATGTGTATTTTTCAAGACAAATTAAAATAAGAAGTTAAATTATTTATAATATAATAGGAAATAAAATAGAGAATATTATTGAGAATGCTTTTACTAGCTATTTAGTAATTTGAGATAGAGGATCCACTTTATTTATTTATTTATTGCGTATAATTGATAGATGCGAATATGAGACCATGTAACTTAAAACTTAGGAATTGCATTTGGTTAGCATGATAGGACAATTAAAGATTGGACAAAATAGAACATCACAAAATAAGACATGACAAAATTTTATTCTGTTTAATATTTGGAATAATTGAAATTAGGACTGGACTTGTTATGAAGATGACAATAATGCCACTATGAATTAAATATTCAAATTTTTAATAAAAAATATCAGTATAGTAAATATTTAAAAATACTAAAAATCAAAATATTTTAATGTCTTAAATATTTATACATAATATTTAATGAATAAAAACATTAAATTATAAAAAATATCAAATATTTATTATCAAACATAATATTTCTAAGTAAAATATAAATAATTATAAGAAATTAGAAATAAAATATAAAAATAAAAAATTGTTTACTACTCATTAAATAAAAAATTAAAAATAAAATATACATATTTATTCTATAATTTGGTTTAAGATATTTTAGAAAAATGAAGATATTTTAGAAAAATGAATTTTGCAAGCCCATTAAAAAAAAATTGGTTTTATATTTGTTAGTTAAGCATTATGAAAAGTTATTTAAAGGGAAAAAATTATTCATTCTACATTACTATAATTAAAACACTACAAGAAAATGAGCTTATTATAACAAATTAATTTGTCACAATAAAAGCTCATTTTGTCAAAATATATTTTTGTGACAAATATGGCTTATCATCGTGGTCACAACAAGCTTGTCTTAATAAGTTTATTATGATAAAACAGAATTTCTTCACAATAAAATAAAACATATTGTGACAGTGACTTTGTCACAAAAATTAATTTATTGTGACAAATTATTTGTCAAAATAAAAAAATATTTTGTAACAAAAACATAGCATTTTGTCACCATATAATAAATTTTCTAGTGACAAAATAAGATATTATGACAAATAAAAATCATAAAATATCAACAGTGACAAAAATATATTTGACACAAATGTGAAATACATACACACACACAGATATACACACACACACACACATACACACACATATATATATGTGTGTGTGTATGTGTGTATATATGTGTGTGTGTGTGTGTATGTGTGTGTGTATATGAGATTCGTTGGTAATTTAATTATTATTTTTAACAAAATAATTTAATTATTAATAACAAAAAAATTAATAAGATTAGAAGAATGATCTTGAAGAAAATAATATATTTTATTAGATATTCTAAATACATTATGTATTTGTAATCTACATTTACATCAAATAATTAAAAAAAATAAAACAATATATGTTAATTGTAACTTTACATGTAGTAAAACAAATTAATGCCTTATGTAACCATTTGCCCAACCAAGACTATCCAAGAAAAATCTAACCAACCAAAGTAACCACTATTAACACAAGTCTACAAATAGTCCACATGTAGAACTGTATAACCAATAGTTCATTCAAAATTGTCCAACAATTTGCTCGGTTAAAATGCAAGCAGAGATCCTTATAACTAGGTATATAAATCCTGATTTGCACAGTCAAAATTTAGAGGAATTTCCGCAAAGAAAAAGATGAAAAAAAATTCAGTAGCACAAAGAGTTAATGGTAGAGAGAGGAGATCAATAGAAAGCAGGGGAATCATAATTACAACATGAAAAAAATGGTTGTAGCATTTCCTCTTTCACAATTTATATCAAATATCACTTTTCTATTAAAATTTACTGCAATTTAAAGCTCATTCCATCCATAAACATTCCATAGAAGTCATTACATTGAAAAACTATCAAACTCCCAAGCAACATTCACAAATATAATCCCAATCAAGACTATAAGGATAGACTCTCAAAAATCAGAAATGCATCAATTAATGATTCATGTTTATGATTTCCAAACAATTACCAATTTTAACTTTCCAATCTAACTGAATAAATAGTACCCTGGCTCCATTATTTCTATAACCATATGCACCAATTAAAAGATGAAACTAAATTTTACCTGCAGACAGTAATTTTCACATATCCAAATTGCATTCATATTAGACTTTTCATATTTTATAATTAGAAGATTTCAACTAATTTGATAGAATAGCAACTAATTTGATAGAAATGATAATGAATATCACAAAGAAAAATATATCCAAACGAATTTCAATTTCAATACAATTCAAGGTTAAAATCTTCTGGAAATTAAAATAACGAGCCAAGACTCACCAATTTCTCATATCGATCCCTCTTTCAGTAGTGCAGATCTCAAAGGTGCACATCAAGTGATGCTCACTCTTCCAATAGATATTTGTATAGAACCAAGAACCCAAAATCCCATACCCGAAAACTCAAATTTCCATTTTAGAATTTACCAATGTGATGTGACCCGCTAGCTATAGAGAGCTAGGAACTGATTATATTAAATCAAAACCCAAAGATCGATCAAATAAGAATAAAAGAAAAGCTTGACCCAATTCACACCTGTTGAAGAGAACCAAAGCTATAAGGAGATGAGCGCCACAAGTTACCTTGATAAGCTCATATTTAAGATTAGCATACAACTTATGCTCCCTCAACACGCAAAAGACAGCATGCAAATGATTTATATGTTCATCCAAACTTTTGCTATATACTAAAATGTCATCAAAGTATACTACCATAAATTTTCCAATGAAAGCACGCAACACATGATTCATTAACCTCATGAATGTACTAGGTGCATTAGTCAAACCAAATGGCATTACCAACCACTCATACAATCTATACTTAGTTTTAAATGCAGTCTTCCATTCATCACCTTCTTTCATTCTAATTTGATAGTAGCCATTATTTAAATCTATTTTAGTAAATAAACAAGAGCCATGCAATTCATTCAACATATCATCTAATCTAGGAATTGGATGTCTATACTTTACAGTGATTTTGTTAATGACTCGACAATCCATACACATGCACCATGTTCTATCTTTCTTTGGAACTAAGATGACAGGAACTGAACATGGGCTAAGACTTTCCCTTATGTATCCTTTCTCGACCAATTCATCCACTTGCCTTTGAATCTCCTTTATCTCCTCCAGATTAGCTCTATAAGTTGGTTGGTTTGGAATTAAAGCTCCAGGCATGAAATCAATTTGATGTTCAATACCTCTTAAGGGAGGTAAACCATGTGCAATCTCCTCGAGAAATAAATCATCAAATTCCTATAATAGAGAAACAACAACACTTGGCAAAAAAGGGTTAAGCTCATTAGTTGAAAGATACACATCCTTGTACATAAGTACAAGTAATTGTGGCCTTGACATTAAAACATTTTTAACCTCACTTTTTCCAGCAAATGTACTCATTCTTTTGTGTTTCTCTCATTTTTCCACACTTTCCTTTTCACTCTCATTCTTTTTTTCAATTTCACTTTTTCTTTTCTCTTGCTCATTCTCTTTCTTTTCTTGTTCACTCTCTCTCTTTTTCTTTTCTTCTATTTCACTCCATTGTTTTTCTCTCAATTTATATTCTTTTGCTATCCTCACTTGATCCTCATAAGTTTGCATAGGAGAGAGAGGGGTTAGTACAAAAATTTTGTTATTAAAGGCAAAAGTATACCGATTTTTATACCCATCATGAGTGACCCTCCTTACCCTCCTATCAAATTGCCATGGATGTCCTAAAAGAATATGACCAGCATGCATTGGGGCTACATCACATATAACTTTATCCTCATACTTTCCAATAGGGAAGGAAACCAATAGTTATTTGGTTACTTTGATTTCCCCTACAGTCACTCAACCATTGCAGCTTATATGGCCTTGGGTGCTTCATAGGCTTCAATTGTAACTTATCTACCAATAATGTACTAGCCACATTAGTGCAACTCCCATTATCAATGACCATTGTGTAGATTTTATCTTTTATTGTATGAAAAATTTGCTCTCTTTGTTCCTCATCACCATCTTCCTTTGGTTGAATGCTCAAAGCTCTTCTAGCTACTAATAAGTCCCCTTTCATTGGTCCTGCAATCTCAACATCCGAACAATCTTCCAAGGGAGGCATTTCATCCTCACTAGAGCTGGCACTTTTGATCTCTCCATTGTCTCTTACCACCATGACTCGCTTGTTCGGGCATTAAGAAGAGATGTGCTCGAAACCCTAGCACCTAAAACACTTAATTTCATGAGTCTTAGTAGGAGTTTTTGAGTCAATTTTACCTTTAGGTACAGCATTAGACTCCTTAAACTTGGGTTCCTCCTTTGATTTGAACACAGTTTTATTGTCCTTACAATTCGACTTCCATGACTGGCTAGAAGATGAAGTAATTCCTGAGCCCCTAGACTTGAGTTGTTGTTCCACCTTAATAGCCTTATGTAGCAGCTCCTCCATATCCACATAGTGTTATAAATCCACTATGTCAACAATCTCTCTATGTAACCATCCAATAAACCTTGCCATTGTAGCCTCTCAATCCTCATCTATGTTAGCTCTAATCATCGCAATCTCTACCTCTTTGTAATAATCCTCCATACTCTTAGAGCCTTGGACCAAACTTTGAAGCTTCCTTTGTATATCCCTATAGTAATGACTAGGGATAAATCGCTTCCTCATGACTATCTTCATGTCCTCCTAACTCCGAATGGGCCTTTCACCATTCCTCCTCCTTTTTTGTTAAAGATCATCCCACCAAATACTTGCGTAATCAGTGAATTCTGCTGCTACCAACCTCATCTTTTTCTCCTCAGAATAGTTATGGCAGTCATATAAATGCTTGACCTTCCTTTCCTACTCCAAATACAACTCAGGGTCATTTTTACCTTGAAACTCAGGAATCCTCATTTTAATGCTTCCCAAGTTATTGTCTCTTTTATCAACTACCCTCTTTCCTTTCCTAAAGTGAGATTCTCCCTTATCTTATTCAACCTCGTCACCTTCCTCATACTCCTGACTTCTCGAAGGCTTTGATTTGCTTGGAGTTTGCAAATCATCTATTCTTGGACTGAGTGTCTTCATTTGATCCATCATAGCCCTTATCCACAACTTCATCTCAGGATCTTGATGTTCACTTCCACTATTGTTTATTATGATTTTACTTGCAAAGAAAAGGGTTAGTGTTAAAAACAACAGATTGGTTCCTCACCAACTCAACTCACGTGTTTCACTCATAAAACGTTCGCTCTACTCGTGTTTCATTCTTCTTTTTATGGCTTTTCTCTGAATTAAGCTCACCACTCAAGCCTTTTACCACTCTTTTAGATCCTTGCACTGGCTCTTATAAAGAACTCTATCAATGCTCTCACCAAGATAACAAGTGACAAAAGAATTTGAGGTCTGAAATTTTAAAGAAAGAACAAAGGTGTGATGAAAAAATTAAAGGGGCAGTATAACTATATTTGGATTAATAAGGACACAATATCATGAATAGATTTGACTTCTTTTTTTTTCTTTTTTAATAATCGGATCAACAAATTTCAACTTGATGGAATTGATTCTCCAAGAAGTTGGACAAAGTAACAGGTCTAACTTTTTTTTTTTTTTTTTGACAAATTCAGAAACAAGAAAATAGGGGATACGTATTCTTGATTTAAAGAACCAGGCTTTGATACCAAATGATGCGACCCGCTAGCTATAGAGAGTTAGGAACCGATTATATTGAATCAAAACCCAAAGATTGATCAAACAAGAATAAAAGAAAAGCTTGACCCAATTCAAACCTGTTGAAGAGAACCAAAGCTATAAGGAGATGAGCACCACAAGTTACGTTGATAAGCTCATATTTAAGTTCTAAACAAGAACTTGGAAGAATCTCTCACTTGAAGAAAATTCAAAGAAAAGTTATTATTATTGATAAAATTAAACTTCTCAATTACAATGGAGCCTTTAATTTATAATGAGGCTGAAAATCTAAGAACTCGACTAAGATAGGAAATCTATTTCTATGAGAAAATAAGAAATCTATTTCTATAAGAACTCAACTAAGAATCCTTATTGAGAATAAAATCCTAATTAAGAAGTCCTTATTGGAAAATAGGATTCCTAATTAAGAAATTATCTCCTAAAATCAAACCAAATAAAATAAATCTGATGTGGACCTACTAATATATCAAGTTTAGGGCCCACAACTACATAGAGTACATTAAAAACATAAAATTCATAAAATTTCGGAAGAAACAAAACAGGCAGCCCATCGCAGACACGATAGGTGTAGCACCCGCAATGCGACAGTAGATGAAGCTCTCTATTGCACCCGCACTGCTGGTGCGCCTGCACCAAGGCATGCCGTCTGAGCTGGTCACAACCATGACAGGTGTTGTGACCATGACACATTCAATCTTCACCATTTTCTTGTTCTTCTCCTCCATTTTGTACCCAAGAGTAGGTGATCAGTCTTAGGGAAGATTTTGGCATCTTTTGGATAGTATGGAGGCCTTCTAAAGTTGATTCTTCATCTTGCATTTCCATGACCAACCCTTGTAAAGTTTGTTTCATTTTCTTTGTTCTTGACCTCGTCATTGGACTTGCAATTCCTTATAAAGGATCTTGAGAATATCTTGTAATCACAGCTCCTTGATCTCTATCACAATGCCTATCAACAATTAAAATTGAATATAAGCAAAACCCTTCATTCAATACAATAAAAGAATAAAACCCATAAATGGAAAAAAGTAATACCCAGATCTATACCATTAGTGAGTGAATCGCCAAGAGAGGGTCCCTTTTCGAGTGAATGACTATGAGAGAATCAGATGGTGAAGTGTGATTAATGGTGAGAATAAGATCGAGTGATGGAGCTATCTGACAAAGAAGGATTATATCTGTGAGAGAGAGACAGGGAGATGAGGTTTTTAAGTAGCGTAGGTGTTTGAACAAAAAGGGATTTTCATAGCGAGAGAGAGGGATCGTGAGAACGTGATAGTGAAAATAGAGGGAAAGGAAAAAAATAGAGGGAAAAGAAAAAAGATAATGATGGAATATTATTTAAGTAAAACGACATAGTTTTGGAATTTTTTAAAAAAAAAATTTAACATTTGTAATTCTTTTACAATTGCATAATAATAATAATAATAATAATAATAATAATAATAATATTATTATTATTATTATTATTATTATTATTATTATTATTATTATTATTATTATTATTATTATTATTATTATTATTATTATTATTATTATTATTATTAATGAGTTGGGGCAAGTTTAATTAGCTAAATTTTAATATGGTTTTTTACAATATATTTCAATATCTAGCTAAATTAAATAACCTTTATATGTGTTTATTATTATTATTATTATTGACCTAAAAGTCCTTAAGTAAGATGTATCTAAGTCATTAAAACTATGTTGTTTTAATATGTTTTTAATAATTTACCAATTTGATCGAGATTACCAGAATATCTTTTAGTTTAGGTAACTAATTTATCATATTTTATCATTGTATTTAAGATAAAAAGATATTTCGTATCCTTGATATATAAAATTATTCATAACCTTTAATACTCACATTATTGGTAGAACTATAGGCAATGAGTTACGGGTTATGAATGTTCGATAATGAATTGGACTAATGATTCACAGTACTGATGCCTTTATTGTATTATCCGATAGTCCAGAAACATTTGAAAATATATTTAGCATTGTATCATGTGCTCGGCTAACTCTATATACTAAGCCAATAATATTACTTTATATCAATGTTTTCTATGATGATTTATATCAATATTGTAGAACAGGACTTCATGACTCAAACAAATCGGTGCATCATAATCTATTCTACAAGAGGAACTTTTGTACTGTTGAAACGCATCTACTATTTAGATATTTCATGGTTACTATGTTTA
This sequence comes from Reutealis trisperma, assembly GCA_947687605.1. Lineage (NCBI taxonomy): Eukaryota > Viridiplantae > Streptophyta > Magnoliopsida > Malpighiales > Euphorbiaceae > Reutealis > Reutealis trisperma. Next base: position 14,106 of record CANTUT010001983.1, read on the forward strand.
AGATTAATCTTTTTAGTGGCACTTATTCCTTGTCCTTATTAATATTAGCTTACTCCATTTTATCTTTTCTTACTTCTCATCACATAATTTTAACTATAATTTTTAATTAAATATAGAAATATTCAATAAATATTTATACATTCAATATGCATCACAATTAAATGATCTAATCCAGACTCATTTTTCTTTTCGATTTCATTGACGTCTAAATATTTTATGAAAATATTTATTTTAGTTTTCATTGATTAATTATAATTAATTTACTAAAGGATTGAGTATTATTAAAAAATTATATATATATATATATATATATATATATATATATATATATATATATATATATATATATATATATATATATATATATATATATATATAATTTTTTATATGAATTTGTATAGTGAAAAAAATGCAAAAAAAATATTAACTCGATCAATTTTATCTTTCCTTCTCCTCACATAATTTTAACTACAATTTTTAATTAAATAAGTTATTAATTAAATACATTAAATGTAGAAATATTCAAATAAAAATATTTATTTTGATTTTCATTTATTGTAATTAATTCACTAAAGGATTGAGCATTATAAAAAAAATTAATTTATTATATATATATATATATATATATATATATATATATATATATATATATATATATATATATATATATATATATATATATAATAAATGAATTTGTATAATAAAAAAAATGCAAAAAAAGTGCCAATGTTGTGACTCGAACTGGTCACCTAAAGGAAAATTTGCAAGCTTTTAACGACCAGAGCAAGTTACACTCAGCTTTTTCTCAATTATATTATTTTAAAAGAACTAAACTTAAAGTATAACTTTGTATTAAAAATATTAATAATTATATGTTCAGCTTTTTATTATATAA
>CANTUT010001984.1:0-7500 GCA_947687605.1 Reutealis trisperma
ACATTTGCACATTTAGATGCGACTACTGTACTATCAAGAGGATTAGCTGCTAAAGGTATCTATCCAGCAGTAGATCCTTTAGATTCAACGTCAACTATGCTCAACCTCAGATCGTTGGTGAGGAACATTATGAAACTGCGCAAAGAGTTAAGCAAACTTTACAACGTTACAAAGAACTTCAGGACATTATAGCTATCCTTGGGTTGGACGAATTATCCGAAGAGGATCGCTTAACTGTAGCAAGAGCACGAAAAATTGAGCGTTTCTTATCCCAACCCTTTTTCGTAGCAGAAGTATTTACCGGTTCTCCGGGGAAATATGTCGGTCTAGCAGAAACAATTAGAGGGTTTAAATTGATCCTTTCCGGAGAATTAGATAGTCTCCCTGAACAGGCCTTTTATTTGGTAGGTAATATTGATGAAGCTACTGCGAAGGCTACGAACTTAGAAACGGAGAACAACTTGAAGAAATGACCTTAAATCTTTGTGTACTGACCCCGAATCGAATTGTTTGGGATTCGGAAGTGAAAGAAATCATTTTATCTACTAATAGTGGACAAATTGGCGTATTACCAAATCATGCGCCTATTGCCACAGCCGTCGATATCGGTATTTTGAGAATACGCCCTTACTGACCAATGGTTAACGATGGCTCTGATGGGTGGTTTTGCTAGAATAGGCAATAATGAGATTACTGTTTTAGTAAATGATGCAGAAAAGGGTAGTGACATTGATCCACAAGAAGCTCAGCAAACTCTTGAAATAGCAGAAGCTAACTTGAGAAAAGCAGAAGGCAGGAGACAAATAATTGAGGCAAATCTAGCTCTCAGACGAGCTAGGGCACGCGTAGAGGCTATCAATGAAATTTCGTAACTAGTTGGTGCGTCCGAATAATCAAAAGAAACTTCTGTATAAACAGAAGTTCTGTTTATACACCCTATTTTTTTTTTTATTCGGCCAATTGAATAGAATCATAAGTAGAATGAGTAGAATCATAAGTAGAATCAGATTCTAATACAACGAAAATTTTTTTTTTTTCAATTCAAAAATGAAATAGAATGGAACGAAAAAGAGAAAAAAAAATCAATAAAGTAAATAAGGGTGAGTAAAAAAACTTATTAGATAGCATTGGTTCTGATATCTAATAAGTTCTACCTACTATTGGATTTGAACCAATGACTCCCGCCGTATGAAAGCAATACTCTAACCACTGAGTTAAGTAGGTCATTTATCATTACAAAGAGAAAGAAATGGAATCCGTCCCCATCGATGGGTTATAAATGTAATATTAATTATAAATGGAATATTATTTATAAGCAATACGGATCAAAGAGATCAAAGAAATAGGATGTTGGATCAGATAATATTTATCTTGACAAGAAATTATCGACATGATAAAATATGTATCATAAGCACAAGGGCTATAGCTCAGTTAGGTAGAGCACCTCGTTTACACGCGCGCCAATGTTTTTTTTTTTCAAAGGAGTCCATCATGTAATCAAAAGACTTATTGAGAAATCGATGTCTTACTCCATGACTTTTAGGGAACAAAAGAACAATAGCCTGACATAAAAGGTTCGGTCCAATTTAGGTGCCTTTTTAGACGCCCAATAGAACCCATCATTGATTTAAGACCTTGATAAGGGGAATACCCAGTCTATTCAATGCTAGGCATAATGAGTATAAGGACCTCAAAAAATTCTCTTTTCGTCCTATCCTATGAACTTTAAGGTGTATGAAGTTTCATATTTAATTCTTTAATCAGAAGTGGGGCGATGGAAATTCCATTTAACTTAGGTTGATCTAAGCCAAAAAAAAGCAGACCTACGTCAGGATAAATCCTTCTTTGAAACACTTTGGTAGTGCTCTCCGATCGGAATCCATAAATCAGAGCACATGGAGCCATCTTCTTATCTTTCTGCCAAGAGAATTATGGTAGACTAACTGATTATTTATATCAGTTAATGAACGAGCCCAATGCAAAAAAATGCATGTTGGGGTCTTTGAAAAAGTTCGAATCATTTTGCTAATAATAAGTTTGATCTGTTTTACCGAGAAAGTCTACGGTTCGAGTCCGTATAGCCCTAAAAAAAAATAAATAAAATAGAAAATATTTAAATATATATATTTAAAAAATGGATATATATAATAAAATATATAGTTATATTTAATTAAATAAATAATATTAATAATTAAATAAATAATATTAAATATATAATTAAAATATATAAAATAGAAATATATATAATATAAAAATAGAATATAAAATAAAAATATAAAATAAAAAAATAATAAATAAAATAAAAAAATAATAATAATGAATATTAAATAAAAAAAAAAAATACTTATAAATTAAATAGAATATTCTAGAATATTCATTCTAGAATATTAAATATATTAAATATAGAATAATAAATATATAACTAAATATATAATAAATATATAAATAGAATAGAAATAGAATAAAAAATTTTTCAATTTCTTTCAATTTAGAATATTCCATTTTTTAATTTCTCAATTTTTAATTTCTACTTTTTTAATTTCTACTAAAATAACAATTTCTAATAGAATTTAAAAGTTCTAAACAAACTAAACAAAAAAATGAAAATTTGATTTTGAATTCCCCCATTTTTTAGGGAGAATCCGAAGTGAAGTGAAAAAGCGAGGGGAGATTTATATAAGAGCAATATATATTTATACTATATCAATAGACTATATCAATATTATATCAATATCGAAAAAATCGAAGTAAACATAATGGAAAAATTATAGTCGATGAATCTTGAAAGGAGACATGTACCAAAGCAAACAAAGAAAACTAGGTGGTTGAATCAAAATAAATTGTTGTTTTGACTAACCGGTTATGGATGAGTTAGGAATTAATTCCAATTCGACTCGACTAATCTAGTATATTTTTCCACATTCATAGGAGTGCGCCTATGTTTCTGATTTACGAATATGATATATTCTGGGCATTTCTAATAATATCAAGTGTTATTCCTATTTTAGCATTTCTAATTTCCGGGGGTTTATCCCCGATTAGAAAAGGGCCGGAGAAACTTTCTAGTTATGAATCGGGTATAGAACCAATGGGCGATGCTTGGTTACAATTTCGAATCCGTTATTATATGTTTGCTCTAGTTTTTGTTGTTTTTGATGTTGAAACTGTTTTTCTTTATCCATGGGCAATGAGTTTTGATGTATTGGGGTTATCCGTATTTATAGAAGCTTTAATTTTCGTGCTTATCCTAATTGTTGGTTTAGTTTATGCATGGAGAAAAGGAGCATTAGAATGGTCTTAGTTCGTGGAATATTCCGCAAAAAACAATGAAAAAAAATAACATTGAGACAATTATGAATTCTATTGAGTTTCCCTTACTTGATCAAACAACTCAAATTTCAGTTATTTCAACTACATCAAATGATCTTTCAAATTGGTCAAGACTCTCCAGTTTATGGCCACTTCTCTATGGTACCAGTTGTTGCTTCATCGAATTTGCTTCATTAATAGGCTCACGATTCGACTTTGATCGTTATGGACTAGTACCAAGATCTAGTCCTAGACAAGCGGACCTGATTTTAACAGCCGGCACAGTAACCATGAAAATGGCTCCTTCTTTAGTGAGACTATATGAACAAATGCCAGAACCAAAATATGTTATTGCCATGGGGGCATGTACAATTACAGGGGGATGTTTAGTACCGATTCTTATAGTACTGTTCGGGGAGTCGATAAACTAATTCCTGTAGATGTCTATTTGCCAGGCTGTCCGCCTAAACCGGAGGCGGTTATAGATGCTATAACAAAACTTCGTAAAAAAATATCTCGAGAAATTTATGAAGATCGAATTAGGTCTCAACCGGGGAATCGGTGTTTTACTACCAATCACAAGTTTAATATTGAACGCACTACTCATACTGGAAATTATAATCGAGGATTACTCTATCAACCGCCGTCTACTTCAAAGATCCCTCCTGAAACATTTTTCAAATATAAAAAGTCAGTATCGTCCCACGAATTAGTAAATTAGAGGAAGGATTCGTTTGTACAGAATAACAAAAGGCAAGTCAATCTTCATAAATTTCATCGTAAATGTGAAATACTTAATATTATACAAATATAAATGCGGGAGAGAGAAAAAAGATGCAGGGTCATTTGTCTGCTTGGCTAGTCAAACATGGACTAGTTCATAGATCTTTGGGTTTTGATTACCAAGGAATAGAGACTTTACAAATAAAGCCCGAAGATTGGCATTCCATTGCTGTCATTATATATATATATGGTTACAATTATCTGCGTTCGCAATGTGCCTATGATGTAGCACCGGGCGGGCTGTTAGCTAGTGTATATCATCTTACGAGAATAGAGTATGGTATAGATCAACCAGAAGAAGTATGTATAAAAGTATTTTCCCCGAGGAAGAATCCTAGAATTCCGTCTGTTTTCTGGGTTTGGAAAAGTGCGGATTTTCCAGAAAGGGAATCATATGATATGCTGGGAATCTTTTATGATAATCATCGCGTCTGAAACGTATCTTAATGTCGGAAAGTTGGGTAGGGTGGCCCTTACGTAAGGATTATATTGCTCCCAATTTTTATGAAATACAAGATGCTCATTGAATAATAAGAAACTAATCTTCAGTGTTACAACTTCAGATATTCAAGGAATATTTGTACGCTCTCTTATAGATTAACAGATTCATTAAAGTCTCATCCATATTATTATGGATAGACTAATAAATAAAAAAAAAAAATAATACAATTAGGGATTCATTGAATTCTCAAATTTGGAAGGTATTTATTTTTTTGGACGAGTCGCGCTAATAGGATGAACTAAATGAATTCTGCATTATGAACTTTGTACCGCGCACATCCTTAGATGAGCTATATAAAGTCACATAACATAGGAGGGAATGAAAAAATAGAATATGAAAGAAAATAAATACAAAGAAATGAAAGAGGATCGGATTCTATTTATACTGTATCTGAGATGAAACTTGGGTATTTCCACCCTTCAACTCCTATAGATATTATAGATATAGACTAGATTTTAACTAACTAATTTAACTATAACCTTTTGAATCTATATGAAGAAGAAACATTCTTTTTTGAACGAGAGGAGACACATTACATTATAAAATAAACAAATTAAAGAAAAAAAGAAGAGGAAACCTAATCTAATTTTTTTTTTATTTTTTTTTTATATACTTTTTTTATAACATAAACATCTAAAAAGGCTATATCTCCAGACATTTAGGATGGGATAAGTTAAGCATATATCATGATCTATACTCTTAATGAATATGTATTAATGAATATGTATGCCGATCTATATCCGATCTATATCAATTAATTTAATTAAGTTGTAGAATAGACACTCATACATAAATGTATCATGCGTCAGGAACCAGATTTGAACTGGTGACACGAGGATTTTCAGTCCTCTGCTCTACCTGCTGAGCTATCCCGACCATTTTCGACGCGTCGTCTTCCTCATTTACTAAACGACTTGGGTCTATGTCAATTAAAAAAAAGAGGAAAAAGTATTCTAAAGTCTTACCAGACCTGGAATGTTTTGTATCTTAAAATAAAAAGAAAGAATAAAAAGACGACTTCATAAATTTCAGTTCGAATAATGATTTCGATTGTTAATCATTCCAATTTCCCACGGGGATTCCTTGTTTTGCTCAAAGATGTTCATTTAACGAACAGAGAGAATAGGATAAAAATAATTAAATTAAGGAGTCGAGCGGGCTTTTTTTGGGGATAGAGGGACTTGAACCCTCACGATTTCTAAAGTCGACGGATTTTCCTCTTACTATAAATTTCCTTGTTGTCGATATTGACATGTAGAATGGGACTCTATCTTTATTCTCGTCCGATTAATCAATTATCTATCAGACTATGGAGTGAATGATTTGATCAATTAAAATTCAATCGTTTCTTCAACTTGGAATCAATTCAAAACAATTTTTTTTTATTTTCATTTTTCATATAAAGATAAAAAAATATGGATTCGGCCCTTATTAATCATTTGATTAATCATTTGCGATAGTATTTCAATACGTATACGTATGTATATAGGGTTATCCTTTACTTTATCCTTTCTGGAGTTTTTGACGGAAGGATTTCTTTACTTTACTAATGCAACGCAGTCAACTCCATTTGTTAGAACGGCTTCCATTGAGTCTCTGCACCTATCCTTTTTTTATTCTGTCTTTTTGAACCTTTGTTTGTTTTCGGAAAACAGGATTTGGCTCAGGATGCCCCATTTTTAATTCCAGGGTTTCTCTGAATTTGAAAGTTATCACTTAGTAAGTTTCCATACCAAGGCTCAATCCAATTAAGTCCGTAGCGTCTACCAATTTCGCCATATCCCCTTTTTTGTTTTGAGATTAAGATCTTATTATTATCCCATTCCCCCTTTTTCATTTATATTCTACTGGAACTGTTGAAGTCATTAGATACCAATTCTTCTAAAAAGTGTTTCTTCTTTTTTTTTCGTATCTATCTTCTTTCATCTCTATCAGAGACCCTTATTTAGTCTAATTAGTCTAATCAGAAAGGATTCTATCATTTCTCTACCCGCAAATTCAATATAGATGTATATATACCACATTTTTTATATATACTTCTCTTACTCTCATTTTTTCTCGTGCAATTTTGACTACTCGAACGATCGATTCTTTTTCTTTTTTTCCATATTCATATTAATTATGAATAACTAAGACTGAAAATAACTAACAATGAAAAGAATAAAAAGTTAATAGCCAAGATTCCATTAGTTTACTAAATTCCTATGCATGTACAATTTCTGTTATGTGAGCCCGCTTAGCTCAGAGGTTAGAGCATCGCATTTGTAATGCGATGGTCATCGGTTCGACTCCGATAGCTGGCTTTTCTCTATTTGTTTTTACATGATTGATAATGTTTTTTTTGAAATCAAAGAATATTAATATTGAAAAGGCTTCTCTAAAAGGCCTCTTTCCCTTTTTTTCCAAGGGTGCCCGGTTATTATGTAGTGGAAACTTCCAACTATGAATAAAAGTTAGAGTAGTTAAATCTCTGTAGAACAAATCAAGAGCACGAAAAGGGCCTTTTTTTATATATACATTATTGGTATATATACCATAAGGTCTGGATATTGATACAATCCATCTCATTATTTGTTGTAGTCTACTACTTCAGTAGATTTTGCTTCATTTATCATATTTATCCTTTAGTTCAGTTTTAATTTAGGTTTCTGAAAATTCAATAAAATAAGGAAAACAAGGAGTTTTTATGTCACGTTACCGAGGGCCTCGTTTCAAAAAAATACGCCGTCTGGGGGCTTTACCGGGACTAACTAGTAAAAGGCCTAGAGCCGGGAGCGATCTTAGAAATCAATCACGCTCCGGTAAAAAATCTCAATATCGTATTCGTTTAGAAGAAAAACAAAAATTACGTTTTCATTATGGTCTTACAGAACGACAATTACTTAAATACGTTCGTATCGCCGCAA
>CANTUT010001984.1:22500-30000 GCA_947687605.1 Reutealis trisperma
GAATGAGGCGTTCTGCGGATAAAATAGATCTATGGAAATCGATTAAAAATTAAATCTATCTAATAGATATAATATCTATCCTAATATATATATATAATCTATCTAATATAATATAAGTAAATTAGAATAATATAATAATAATATAATATATAATAATAAATAATAATATAATATATAATAATAAATTATAATATATTATATAATAATAAGATAATAATATAAGTAATTTTATTATATAAATTTATTCTAATATATAATATAGAATAGTTATTCTAAAGTTATTCTAATATAGAATATATAATATATAATAGAATTATATAATAGAATATTAATATTATAGAATATAATATGATAAATCGAATAGAATATTCTAATATAATAAATAATATTCTAAATTAGAATATAAATTTTAATAAGTATATTAGAAACTAATAAATACATTATATATAAATAAGTATATTATACTAAGTACATAAAAAAGTATATTATACTTAAGTACAGGACTAATTACAGGGAGTCGACCCATAGTAGTTCATTCATAAGCGAGAGATTTGATTTACCTAGTGACTAAACTAGTGAATATAGGTAACAAAGTGGGTTATTGGTATTGAATTTGATAAATATCAATGTAATAAAATTTTCAAGGCCCAACTTAATTGGATTGACCACCATCATAACGAAATTCATTTGGTTTATTTAGCAATTCAACATAGATCCAAGATATTTCATCGAATCACTGATGAAAAGACTCTATTTGTTCCCTGAACCAAATTACATTCTTAAAAAAAATTGGATAACTTGTTGATGCCTCCAGATTGTCAGATTTATCATTTGTTAAATTACTGGTTTAGTGTGAGAGAGAGATATTCCTATTTATTTTAACAATGAGTGAGTTAATGAATGAAAGCGAAAGAAATGAGGTTTAACCCTATTTTCTGGCTTTACGGCGGATCAATTATTCCCTGAAAGAATCTTTCGTATTATATTTCTTTTTTATTTCTTTTTTTTTCTATTTAGAATTCTATTTTTTTATAATTATTTAATTTTAATTCTATTTATTTTTTTATTTTATATTTATATATATAATTATATATTCTAATTAATTATATATTCTAATAGATATTAGAATAGATAATGGTATATTAATTATATTAATTATAATGGATAAATTTATTATAATGGATAATATAATTGGATAATATAATGGATATTGGTGATTAGAATGAATATTTTATGAATATAAGAATCAAAAAATTCTATGGAATCATGAAAGACGGAAAGATTCTTTGAATCTAGTCATACCATTTCGTTATATTGACAATTTCAAAAAACTGCTCATACTATGAGCATAGTATGATGGCGGTCGGGCAAATGTGCCCCCATCGTCTAGTGGTTCAGGACATCTCTCTTTCAAGGAGGCAGCGGGGATTCGACTTCCCCTGGGGGTAGGGTATTACGAAAGGAAGTTGATCATGGATTATTAATAAGTCTGGAATTTATTTTTCCTGGGTCGATGCCCGAGCGGTTAATGGGGACGGACTGTAAATTCGTTGGCAATATGTCTACGCTGGTTCAAATCCAGCTCGGCCCAATAATTCACTGATCCGCCATGAAATGATATAACCCCTTTGTTCTCTCGAAATGCCTGATATGGGTCAAAATTTCTGATATATTTCTACCTGTTCTTTATTTTATTTGCTTTATTTTTTTTTTTTTTCTCACAAATTCTGATCTTGCTAATGATCTAGATTCAGATCAGGATTTGTAAGTATAAAGTTTAAGAAAAAGAGTAATGTAAAGAAAAAAGAGTCTTTGAAAAGTTTTTTTTATTATCAATCGACTTTGATTTTTGAAATAACGAAAAGATGACTAGCAATCCCTGTCCCTTTTTTATCACTAAAGCGGATATCCATGTGGATATCAATAAACCACTCCCATTTCTGTTCCAAGGCGGTGATTCAAATCTAAAATCTAAATAGAAAGGGTTTAAAAGAAATCATAAGAATATGTATGCTGTACACTTTATTGCATTTCCTCGGGATTGTAGTTCAATTGGTCAGAGCACCGCCCTGTCAAGGCGGAAGCTGCGGGTTCGAGCCCCGTCAGTCCCGACGGATCCAAATCCAACAATCTAATAAAAAAATACATCAATTCATCTCTCCCCTTTCCCTTTTCTACGAAAGGGGACAACTAGCACAATTTCATTCCAAAAGGCATCATTCTTATTATTTATTATTTTATTTATTATTTATTCTTAATTTTTTATTTATATATATTATTTTATTTATTTCTATTTTTATTTATATTATTTCTATTTTTATTTATATTATTTCATTATTTCTATTTTATATTTCTTTTTTTTTTCGTTTTTCATTTCTAATCAAAGTAAATACAAATATAGGAATTTTCGTTTTTTCAACTAGTACTGATTGATAGAGACATATATGGATTAGTACAATTATATGTAGTATCATATTCAAGATTCCAAAAGATACTATATTGAATTTGGATTTTTCGATTACTCCTGACCGTATAATGAAATCGAATCGAGTACCATATCTTTTCCGATAGCCCATACACAAATGGAATTTGTAAATGGAATTTGTATTTGTACGATACAAAATGAATTTAATTGCTTTGATAGAATATTCGATTTTTTTATACTATATTGGGACTTGTCTTTATCACATTTTTTTTCCAATAAGTTAGATCATTAAAAAAGGAGTTTAGAACTTAACTCCCCTTTCTCTCTTTCGTTTTTATTGTTTGTTTGGATTTGGTTGTAACCAATGTAAGTGGAAAGGGGAAGGGGGTTACATGATACTTCGTCAGATGATTAAGGCGATAATTTTATAGAAAAGAAAGAATATGATAAATAAAGCAAAGTAAAGAAATTATCAATTGAATCAAGAATCCATTTTTGAATTCGGTATGGATAAACAATCTTTCTATGTTATACTATTCAATTCTCGACAATGAATTGATTTGATAGCCCAGATATTGTTATTCATGATATTGATCAGACTCGATATCATCGAGATGGAATTCATCCCATTGAATTTAGAGGCGAAAGATTTATTATCTCTATGGGATTAAATCCCGAGTTATTGCGAAGTAAAGAAAAAGAAACGATGAGATTATGGAAGTAAATATTCTTGCATTTATTGCTACTGCACTGTTCATTCTAGTTCCTACTGCTTTTTTACTTATAATATACGTAAAAACAGTTAGTTAAGGTGATTAATTTGACTGAAACTTGACTTCTTAGTTATTATCAATATCAATGATTGAAGAAATAAAATGAAAAGGATTCCTATTTTGTGTCTTAGATGAAATGAGCGGACTAGAATTAGCAGTATCCTATGAGATTTGATAGTATGATAGAAAGAAATATATTTCTTTCTATCATACTATCAAATCTAGTTTTTCTAGTGTATAAAGTTGTACTGTATAAAGATATAGGCTTAATATAGATATAGATTAATCTAGAATATCATCTCCTAGTCATATATCTAGATATGAATTATCTATATGTAATGTATATAACATCCCAATTCTATTTCTTGATCTATTTGATTTGTGTTGATTCCAATTAATCTGAAATAGTCGAAAGGCAACTCTTACTCTTCCTTTTATAATATATATAAGATTCTGATTCTAATATATATAAGATTCTGATCCGAGATTTCTGATTATTTTCAATATGAATCCCGGCATCTACCGAAAGAATAAAATCAATGAAAAGGAAAGAAATCTAGATATATATTTATATTAATAAAAGAAAATCAAGAAATCTTTTTTTAGCATTTCGAAGAAGTAATTGATTGAGCAGTTGACAGATCATCCAAGGAAAGGAATTCTATAAAAATTTTTTAAGATTTCAACGAAAAGGATTAGTAAACTCTGCCGATTTTTAACCTTTGAATCATGATATGAAATGAGTCAAGTCAATAAGGTATAGCATAAAGCCAATTTCTTAAATAATAAAACAAATACTAAACCAAGCAGTAAGCAAGAAAATATCTTAGTATGCGTAGTATCTCATTGGAGAATCACGATGTCTATCTTATTTCCCATAGAAAATTCACTTAATTTAATCATTTTTAATAACTAATAAAAGATTTAATAACTAAAAAAAGAACTACTTTCTTTAATAAAATAAAAGAACGACTTTCTTTTCTCTTTGAACAGGAAAGAGGCAAACAAAAATAAATAAAAAAAAAAGGGGGGGTTCTGTTCTTCCTCATTGTTCATATATAACTCTGGTAAGAACCAGGTTATCGAAATAGGAAGAATTTGGTTGGAATAAATTTCCTATCATTTGTATTCCTTTGACTTTCGAAATATGAACACGAGAATCGTTGAAATATTTGTTTGATTATGATTAAAAGGGTATTATTCATATATTATTTATAGAATACATTACTTCACTCAACTCCAATAGAATTTTGAAATGAAGATATTTTTAATTCAATTTCTAAATTTGTAAGAATTTAGAAATTGAATTAAATAATTGAATTAAATAATTGAATTTAATTCAATTTAAACAGTTAAATTAAAAAATCTTTGCGGAATGCTCTATAAAACAATTGATACAGTTTGATTTCTCAACTCAATTAGTAGTACCCCTAGAGTCCACTTCTTCCCCATACTACGAGCGAAAGGGAAAATGTAAAGACTACCATTAAAGCAGCCCAAGCGAGACTTACTATATCCATGTAAATTATGTCCTCTATCTCTAGGAATATGAAGGAATTTTTCCATTATTGTTCACCACTAATAATAGTAGAATCGCTGGCACAGAGTCAAAAAAAAAAGATTCTGTTCAATATATTGATGAAACAATCCAAAAAATCCAACTAATTCTAAGAAGTTCTTATATGATTGCTAGTAGAATCAAAAACTTTTAGTATAAACAAAATAGGCAGCAACACCCTTGGAAGTATCAATAAAATGTTACTAAAATGTAAGAAAAAAAAAGAGTTATGTTTTCGTTGGTTGCTTTTCATTAAGTCAAAAATAAAAAAAGATAGAATCAAGATAGATCACTATCTATTATATAATAATAATAGACTCCTCTTTTTTTTTTACATACCCTTTTTTCCATTTGATCGAATTCTCCCAATTGTCTCTATAAAACAATTGGAAGACAGTCTATTCCATTCCTATTCCATTCTTGATTAGGAATTACCTAAAAAAAAACAAAGAATTTCTTTTAGTACTTTCTATATATTTGTATATTTGATATATATTTGTACTTTTTATAAAAATATATTTTTACTTTTTATAAAAATAATTTTATAAAAAGTAAAAATAAAAAATAGATATGTATAAGTAAAAGCCAATTATCCATTCAATCACTATTCGATTGATTGAATTCCTGAGTACTCAGGAATTCTCATGAGTTTGTATACAAAAAATCTTTCACCCTTTCAACAACTACTAATTAGATTCCCTGCCCCGCTATCCAATCTAATTCAAGACTCAATCAGTAGACCTTGCATTAGTAGTGAAAGGACTATTATATCAAGATTTAGCGATTCCCTTTCACCACTATAAACTTTCCTTGAATCCTAGATGCAAGAATTTACAGCCCTTTAGAGAACAGAAATTTCCGATGTTTAGAATCAAGGAAGTATCAAAATGCCTTTTCCTCCGCGTGCTTCTGTTGGAGGGAAGTTCTATCAGCAAAAGGGAAGAAGGTATTTTGTGCCTTTTGTTAATCAGGCGACACCCGGATTTGAACTGGGGAAAAAGGATTTGCAGTCCCCCGCCTTACCGCTCGGCCATGCCGCCAAGGCGACCCAAAATAGACGGAAATACCCCCCCTTTTTTGCTTTTTTTGGAGGGGGTTTCTTTTTTTTTTTTTTGTACTTGCGTCTTGAATCCCATTTTTCTTAATCCCTTTCCTAAATTCCTAAAAAGAAATCCTTCCTTTTTTTGATTGGATCTATCTTTTCGATTAATTTTGTATAGTATCTCAAAACACACACTATCTAAATTCTTTCCCCTTTCTATTGTCTATTGAAATGAAAAGAAAAGTGAATTTTCAATCACAAAAGCAAAAATTAAGGACAAACTGGAACCATTAACTATTGACTGTGAATTTATGAACGATTCTTGGATTTGAATCTAAAATTGCATTTCCCTAATGCTAATGATATAAGAAAATCAAAATTGGATACGTACCCAATCAGTATTGATTCAATAAAAAATTCTTCTCAATTTAAATTATAACAACAATTATGAGTATATGTAAACCCTAGAACATCAATTTTTACACAGATATCTAATCTGATATCTTACCTGTCTATGATTCCTATAGGAAAATTTCTATTCAATGAAAAATGTAATAGAAATTTTGAGAGAGTATGACATGCGCTGTCCAAAATAGAACTGCCGTAAAAGGAGAGATTTATATATATACAAATAGCTATAGTTATGTCTGCGTATGTTTAATAAGCCTTCTTATGCGCTGCAATCGTATTATATGAACTCGATTAAAAAAATAGATAAAAAAAATATCTATTCTATGCGAATTCTTTTTTTTTTTAAACTAAACAATACAATGAAATCCACGAAAAAGCTAAGTGCTAAAAAATCAACTTTATATTGTTTCTAATTATTACTTCTTTATCTCATCGAAAGATTAAATCCCAAATCCTTTACTAGTATCCAATCAATCATATTGGAATAAGTAATATCATAATAATGGTGGAAATTGAATCACTTTTTGTTTGGCTATTCTATACAAAATTTCCGAATTCTAAGTTAAGTGGAATTTCTAAATTCCTTTCCAGTTGTATCTGTTGCAAATTCGAATTTGAGTATAAAATTATCTTTATTCCTCCGTTCATACGTATTTCATACATTCCATATCCATCTATGGAGTTAGATAAAATTTTATGTGATTCTGTAAACAAAATCTAAATTTCATCATTGCTAGATCGTCGATCCATATAATTGAATGAAAAACGATCCAATAATGGGATTTTTTTAATAAACGGGAAATTTAAAATGCTCGGGGATGGAAATGAGGGAATGTCTACAATACCTGGATTTAATCAGATACAATTTGAAGGATTTTGTAGGTTCATTGATCAGGGCTTAAGAGAAGAATTTTCTAAGTTTCCAAAAATTGAAGATACAGATCAAGAAATTGAATTTCAATTATTTGTGGAAACATATCAATTAGTAGAGCCGTTGATAAAAGAAAGAGATGCTGTATATGAATCACTTACATATTCTTCTGAATTATATGTATCCGCGGGATTAATTTGGAAAACCAGTAGGGATACGCAAGAACAAACAATTTTTTTTGGAAACATTCCTCTAATGAATTTCCTGGGAACTTTTATAATAAATGGAATATACAGAATTGTGATCAATCAAATATTGCAAAGTCCCGGTATCTATTACCGGTCAGAATTGGATCATAACGGAATTTCGGTCTATACCGGCACCATAATATCAGATTGGGGGGGAAGAGTAGAATTAGAG
>CANTUT010001984.1:37500-55000 GCA_947687605.1 Reutealis trisperma
TTATCCCATTCCAATCAATTCAAGAACGAGAGCGAGAGAAAGAACTAATGACCCACTCCGCTATCTCGATTGAAATACCTATAAATGGTATTTTCCGTAGAAATAGCGTTTTTGCTTATTTCGACGATCCCCAATACCGAAGAAGGAGTTCAGGAATTACTAAATATGGGGCTATAGGGGTGCATTCAATCGTCAAAAAAGAGGATTTGATTGAGTATCGGGGAGTCAAAGAATTTAAGCCAAAATACCAAATGAACGTGAATCGCTTTTTTTTCATTCCCGAGGAAGTGTATATTTTACCCGAATCTTTTTCCCTAATGGTACGGGACAATAGTATCGTTGGAGTAGATACACAAATCGCTTTAAATACAAGAAGTCGAGTGGGCGGGTTGGTCCGAGTGGAGAGAAAAAAAAAAAAAATTGAACTTAAAATCTTTTCTGGAGATATTTATTTTCCGGGAGAGACAGATAAGATATCCCGACACAGTGGTATCTTGATACCACCAGGAACGGTAAAAACAAATGCTAAGGAATCAAAAAAAGTGAAAAATTGGATCTATATCCAACGAATCACACCTACCAAGAAAAAGTATTTTGTTTTGGTTCGACCAGTAATCATATATGAGATAGCGAACGGTATAAATTTAGAAACGCTTTTCCCCCAGGATCTGTTGCGCGAAAAAGATAATCTGAAACTTCGAGTTGTCAATTATATTCTTTATGGAAATGGTAAACCAAGTCGGGGAATTTATGACACAAGTATTCAATTAGTTCGTACTTGTTTAGTGTTGAATTGGGACCAAGACAAAAAAAGTTCTTCTATCGACAAGGTCCGCGCCTCTTTTGTTGAAGTAAGCACAAATGGTCTGATTCGTGATTTCCTAAGAATCAACCTAGTGAAATCCCATATTTCATATATCAGTAGAAAAAGGAATGATCCATCGGGTTCAGGACCGATCTCTAATAATGGGTCAGGTCGCATCAATATTAATCCATTTTATCCCATTTATTCCAAGACAAGGATTCAACAATCACTTAAAAAAAATCAAAGAACTATTAGTACGTTGTTGAATCGAAATAAGGAATGTCAATCTTTGATAATTTTATCATCATCTAATTGTTTTCGAATGGATCCATTCCGCGATGTAAAACATCACAATGGAATAAAAGAATCAATTAAAAGAGATCTTATAATTACAATTCGAAATTCATTGGGCCCTTTAGGAACAGCCCTTCAAATTGGGAATTTTTATTTATTTTACCATTTAATAATATTAATAAATCATAATAAGATCTCGGTAACTAAATATTTGAAACTTGACAATTTTAAACAGACTTTTCAAGTACTTAAATATTATTTAATGGACGAAACCGGGCGAATTGTTAATCCTGATTCATGCAGTAACAGCATTTTGAATCCATTCAATTTGAATTGGTATTTTCGCCATCATAATTATCACCATAATTTTTGTGAAGAAAGATTTACAATAAGTAGTCTGGGACAGTTTATTTGTGAAAATGTATGTATGGCCAAAAACGGACCACATCTAAAATCGGGTCAAGTTATAATTGTTCGCATGGACTCTGTAGTAATAAGATCAGCTAAACCTTATTTGGCCACTCCAGGAGCAACCGTTCATGGCCATTACGGAGAAATCCTTTACGAAGGAGATACATTAGTTACGTTTATATATGAAAAATCGAGATCTGGTGATATAACGCAGGGTCTTCCAAAAGTGGAACAAGTGTTAGAAGTGCGTTCAGTTGATTCAATATCGATAAACCTAGAAAAGAGAGTTGAGGGTTGGAACGAATGTATAACAAGAATTCTTGGAATTCCTTGGGGATTCTTGATTGGTGCTGAGCTAACTATAGTGCAAAGTCGTATCTCTTTGGTTAATAAGATCAAAAAGGTTTATCGATCCCAAGGGGTGCAGATCCATAATAGGCATATAGAAATTATTGTACGTCAAATAACATCAAAAGTATTGGTTTCAGAAGACGGAATGTCTAATGTTTTTTCACCCGGCGAACTAATTGGATTGTTGCGAGCGGAACGAACGGGACGCGCTTTGGAAGAAGCCATCTGTTACCGAGCCATATTATTGGGAATAACGAGAGCATCTCTGAATACTCAAAGTTTCATATCCGAGGCCAGTTTTCAAGAAACTGCTCGCGTTTTAGCAAAAGCTGCTCTCCGCGGTCGTATCGATTGGTTGAAAGGCCTGAAAGAAAACGTTGTTCTAGGCGGTATGATACCCGTTGGTACCGGATTCAAAGGATTAGTCCAAGGCTCAAGGCAACATAATAGCATTTCTTTGAAAACTAAAAAGAAGAATTTCTTCGAGGGGGAATTTAGAGATAGAGATATTTTATTCCACCACAGAGAGTTATTTGATTCTTGCATTTCAAAAAATTTCTATGATACAGCAAAACAATCATTTATAGGATTTAATGATTCCTAAGAACGGATTCATCCTTTTACTTTAATTCTTTTACTTTATAAAATTAATTAAAAATGAATTCATTAAGGCGGTCCTGTTATTTGTTACATGTGATTTGTTAATAGTAATAAAGAAAATAAGGAATAGAAAGAAATTAACTGCGTGGATCGTATATCAACGTCCAATCTCCGGGAAAGGAGAAGGTTCCATCGGAACAATTATTTATTTCAGGGTACCCCGTCTCTCTTTTTTCTTTGAAAAAAAAAAAGAAAAAGAGAGAGAGGAAGTGTGGGGAGAAATGATAAGAAGATATTGGAACATTAATTTGGAAGAGATGATGAAAGCAGGAGTTCATTTTGGTCATGGTACTAGAAAATGGAATCCGAGAATGGCACCTTATATCTCTGCAAAGCGTAAAGGTATTCATATTACAAATCTTACTAGAACTGCTCGTTTTTTATCAGAAGCTTGTGATTTAGTTTTTGATGCAGCAAGTAGGAGAAAACAATTCTTAATTGTTGGTACCAAAAATAAAGCAGCGGATTCAGTAGCGTGGGCTGCAATAAGGGCTCGGTGTCATTATGTTAATAAAAAATGGCTTGGCGGTATTTTAACGAATTGGTCCACTACAGAAACTAGACTTCAAAAGTTCAGGGACTTGAGAATGGAACAAAAGACAGGTAGACTCAACCGTCTTCCGAAAGGAGACGCAGCTCGATTGAAGAGACAGTTAGCTCACTTGCAAACATATCTGGGCGGGATTAAATATATGACGGGGTTACCGGATATTGTAATAATCGTTGATCAGCAAGAAGAACATACGGCTCTTCGGGAATGTATCACTTTGGGAATTCCAACGATTTGTTTAATTGATACAAACTGTGACCCGGATCTCGCAGATATTTCGATTCCAGCGAATGATGACGCTATAGCTTCAATCCGATTAATTCTTAATAAATTAGTATTTGCAATTTGTGAGGGTCGTTCTAGCTATATACGAAATCCCTGATTAATAATAAGATAGATTAATAATAAGATAAAGAAATTATTTTGTGAACTCCATAGGTTTATGGAATCGGTTACTATTCCTGAATCGTACAAAAGAGATAAAAATAACCGAGTATATTATGTGATTTGTTGGTATCTAAAATATACAATTTAGGTGGGCAAGTCGAAAAAAAAAAAGATGGTTGAATCAAAATAATTCCTTTTAAAGTTTTCTTTCTTTCAGAGGGCAATATGAATGTTCTATCATGTTCCATCAACACACTAAAAGGGTTATATGATATATCCGGTGTGGAAGTAGGCCAGCATTTCTATTGGAAAATAGGAGGTTTCCAAGTCCATGCCCAAGTACTTATTACTTCTTGGGTTGTAATTGCTATCTTATTAGGTTCCGCCATTGTAGCTGTTCGGAATCCACAAACCATTCCGACTGGCGGTCAGAATTTCTTCGAATATGTCCTTGAATTCATTCGAGATGTGAGCAAAACTCAGATTGGAGAGGAATCTAGCCCATGGGTCCCCTTTATTGGGACTATGTTTCTATTTATTTTTGTTTCTAATTGGGCGGGGGCGCTTTTGCCTTGGAAGATCATAGAGTTACCTCATGGGGAGTTAGCCGCACCTACGAATGATATAAATACTACCGTTGCTTTAGCTTTACTTACGTCAATAGCATATTTTTATGCGGGCCTTAGTAAAAAAGGATTAAGTTATTTCAGTAAATACATTCAACCAACTCCAATCCTTTTACCCATTAACATTTTAGAAGATTTCACAAAACCTTTATCACTTAGCTTTCGACTTTTCGGAAATATATTAGCAGATGAATTAGTAGTTGTTGTTCTTGTTTCTTTAGTACCTTTAGTGGTTCCTATACCTGTCATGTTCCTTGGATTATTTACAAGTGGTATTCAAGCTCTTATTTTTGCAACTTTAGCTGCGGCTTATATAGGCGAATCCATGGAGGGGCATCATTGACTAATTTTCAAAATAACTTAGTGCAAGACAATCTGTGCCTTGTTCAAGATAATCTACTTATACTTAGTGAACATAAATAGACAAAAACGTCTATACGGTCTAAAGGAATAATAAATAAAAAAAAAAGATTACGATATTAGGGAATTGTAAAAAAAAGGAAAGAGATCTAAAAAAAAAAGATCTTTTTCCTAGAATTCGTTTGGATCATTTATACCTTCTTCCAATGAATATTCTCTTTATATTGATATTGTCTTGATTATTTTGTTCATTCAATTCCAATCTTAGGAGTCATAATCTGAATAAGAATTCTTTGTTTGTTTACAACGTGTGATTTAAAAAAGAGGTTCTATAGAGCGATTTCGATTTCAGTCGGTTTTATTCAATTCAACGATTGACAAAAAAAAAATATTAATAAATAATAAATTACACGAGCTTAGTCAACCAAAAACAAAGACTTATATTTCTATGCAATGATTCAGACTAATGAATTCGTCCATTTAGATTGATTGTATTTATGTGGAATAATGATAAGGAAGAGAAAAATTTATAAAAAATGAGATTCAGAAAAAATAGATTGTTTAGGAGAGTGGAATCAAACTAGGTGTATGTAATATATATAATGGAAAATGGCTATAAGCCAACTTTCTTTTTGTGAATGTTTCAAAAAATGATTTTCGAATCCGATTGAATCTAAGAGAATCTAAGATACGAATAGTTGGTTTACGTTATGGAAGAAGGATGTGTATATGTAATATACAGTATTACCTAGTTATATATGAGCTAAAAGATATATCTAATCCGCCCTACTACTGGAGATTTAGATAAGGATTCCAATAAAAGTCCTTCCTTTTTTTTCGTTTGTAACTGTGAATTGAATAAAGAGATTAAATCAAGAAAAAGAACGAAGAGTTCGAATTCAAAGAATAATTCGGAACAAAGAAAGAAAAGAAATGGAAAAACAAAAAAAGTTGTATGAATTCACAAAAACTTTGTGGATAGGAACTAAAAAATAGATATCGAAGTAGTTCTGATGATTCAATAATATTATTACTTCAATTCGGAGTTCTTAGTTACTTCGACTGGATGAAAATCTTATTGATGGAATGAATAATTAAGTCATAATTTATTGGTTGATTGTATCATTAACCATTTCTTTATTTTATTTTGGTGCGAGGAACTTATCATGAATCCATTGATTTCTGCCGCTTCCGTTATTGCTGCAGGATTGGCTGTTGGGCTTGCTTCTATTGGACCTGGGGTTGGTCAAGGTACTGCCGCGGGCCAAGCTGTAGAAGGTATCGCAAGACAGCCCGAGGCGGAGGGAAAAATACGAGGTACTTTATTGCTTAGTCTGGCTTTTATGGAAGCTTTAACAATTTATGGACTGGTTGTAGCATTAGCACTTTTATTTGCAAATCCTTTTGTTTAATCCTATAAAAAAATACGTATTTTTTTTTTTATTGCCTTGGACTTGCTGCTTGTTTTTCGAATTCTATCAAGATTTTATTCCTACAATTATTTATATTTATTTGTTTTTATTGGGACAATAACCCACGGGAAGGACTGAATCTTTTTTTTAAGTAAATGTTACAACAGGATATATTATTTTGTTTTGCAATTGACACGAGACCTGGTACCCAATTCTAAACTGAATTTTGAATTTTAATAAGAACAATACTTATTAGAGATTTCCAATTGAAAAAAAAAAAATAGATAATTAGTCTGTCTATAGTCTATAAGAAAAGAGGAGATCATATGAAAAACGTAACCGATTCTTTCGTTTCCTTGGGTCACTGGCCATCCGCCGGGAGTTTCGGGTTTAATACCGATATTTTAGCAACAAATCCAATAAATCTAAGTATAGTCCTTGGTGTATTAATTTTTTTTGGAAAGGGGGTGTGTGCGGGTTGTTTATTTCAAGAATAGGCTGGATTGAACCAGCTGCGCTTTTTTCGTTTTAATTAGGAAAGACAAGGTGTATAATCCTGCGAATTACTTCTGAATAAATTAAGAAATCATCTTTAAGAACCATAGCAGTTCGTGATTTATGGGGTAAATATACTTTGATTCTCTATCAACCAATAACATGGGACCATTAACATGGTTAAAGCTAAACTGTTTGAAGTCTAGACGCAGCAAGGTACTCTTTCTACTACTATGTTAATATCAAAATGGGTTCAAAATAAATAGTTGGAAATAGTTTTCGGTATAGAACACTCATGTCGAAAAAAGGCTTTGAACCCCTTTTTTTTTTTAATGGGTATTTCACCCATTCTTATCCAATGCTGAGTCGATAACCTATGCATTAAACTAAATTCTTTGGATTTGAAGAAAAAAAGGAAACAACTTTACTGACAATTACTTGTTTGGTCAGAAGAGTCCTCCGAATATTCCGGTCTTGGATTAGTGATTAGTTTCGATATTTTTTTTGGAATATGAATTATGAATAGAGAAGAGAGGATAGGCTCATTTCAGTCAAAAAAGATATGGGAATTTTCCCATAAGTAATTGAAAAAAAAAAAAAATTGAGCGTGAGAGCCAAATGAATCGAAAGATTCATGTTTGGTTCGGGAAGGGATCATGGAAGTTTTGCAATGAATGGAAAGATAATCTACTTTCATTAAGTGATTTATTAGATAATCGAAAACAAAGGATTTTGGATACTATTCGAAATTCAGAAGAACTACGCGAGGGGGCCATTGAACAGCTGGAAAAAGCTCGGGCCCGCTTACGGAAAGTGGAAATAGAAGCAGATCAGTTTCGAATGAATGGATACTCTGAGATAGAACGAGAAAAATTGAATTTGATTAATTCAACTTATAAGACTTTAGAACAATTAGAAAATTATAAAAATGAAACCATTCATTTTGAACAACAAAGAACGATTAATCAAGTCCGACAACAGGTTTTTCAACAAGCCTTACAAGGGGCTCTAGGGACTCTGAATAGTTGTTTGACCAACGAGTTACATTTACGTACCATCAATGCGAATCTTGGCATGTTTGGGGCGATAAAAGAAATAACGGATTAGTCCTTCTACTGTAGGCATTATTTTTTTTCCAAAAAAAATGAAAAAAAAATACTCATGGTAACCATTCGAGCCGACGAGATTAGTAATATTATCCGCGAACGTATTGAACAATATAATAGGGAAGTAAAGATTGTAAATACCGGTACTGTACTTCAAGTGGGCGACGGCATTGCTCGTATTCATGGTCTTGATGAAGTAATGGCAGGTGAATTAGTAGAATTTGAAGAGGGTACAATAGGCATTGCTCTGAATTTGGAATCAAATAATGTCGGTGTTGTATTAATGGGTGACGGGTTAATGATACAAGAGGGAAGCTCCGTAAAAGCAACAGGAAGAATTGCTCAGATACCGGTGAGTGAGGCTTATTTGGGTCGTGTTATAAATGCCTTGGCTAAACCTATTGACGGTCGAGGTGAAATTTCAGCTTCTGAATCTCGGTTAATTGAATCTCCTGCTCCAGGTATTATTTCTAGACGTTCCGTATATGAGCCTCTTCAAACAGGACTTATTGCGATTGATTCGATGATTCCTATAGGACGTGGTCAACGAGAATTAATTATTGGGGATAGGCAGACCGGTAAAACAGCAGTAGCCACAGATACAATTCTCAATCAACAAGGACAAAATGTAATATGTGTTTATGTAGCTATTGGGCAAAAAGCGTCTTCTGTGGCTCAGGTAGTGACTACTTTACAGGAAAGAAGCGCAATGGAGTACACTATTGTGGTAGCCGAAACGGCAGATTCTCCGGCTACATTACAATACCTCGCTCCTTATACAGGAGCAGCTCTGGCTGAATATTTTATGTACCGTGAACAACACACTTTAATCATTTATGATGATCTCTCCAAACAGGCGCAGGCTTATCGCCAAATGTCTCTTCTATTACGAAGACCACCTGGTCGTGAAGCTTATCCAGGAGATGTCTTTTATTTGCATTCACGCCTTTTGGAAAGAGCCGCTAAATTAAGCTCTCGTTTAGGTGAAGGAAGTATGACTGCTTTACCAATAGTCGAGACCCAATCAGGAGACGTTTCGGCTTATATTCCTACTAATGTAATTTCCATTACAGATGGACAAATATTCTTATCCGCAGATCTATTCAATGCTGGAATCAGGCCTGCTATTAATGTGGGTATTTCCGTGTCCAGAGTAGGATCTGCAGCTCAAATTAAAGCTATGAAACAAGTAGCTGGAAAGTTAAAATTGGAATTGGCGCAATTCGCGGAATTAGAAGCCTTTGCGCAATTCGCTTCTGATCTCGATAAAGCTACTCAGAATCAATTGGCAAGAGGTCAACGATTACGTGAGTTGCTCAAACAATCCCAATCAGCTCCTCTCACGGTGGAGGAACAGATAATGACTATTTATACCGGAACAACTGGTTATCTTGATTCATTAGAAATTGGACAAGTAAGGAAATTTCTCGTTGAGTTACGTATCTACTTAAAAACGAATAAACCTCAGTTCCGAGAAATCATATCTTCTACCAAAACATTCACCGAAGAAGCAGAAAGCCTTTTGAAAGAAGCTATTCAGGAACTGAAGGAGCGTTTTCTACTTCAGGAACAAGTATAAAGAAATTAATCACTTTTAATACTTTTATTTAGAATTCTTAATTCTAATATATATATAAATTCTAATATTTAGAATTCTTAATTCTAATATATATAAATTCTAATATCTAATATATATAATAATATATATAATAAATAATATATCTATATATAATATACCTAATATATATAATAAATAATATATAATATAATAAATAATATATAATATATATAATAAATAATATAAAAAAAAAATAATATATAAAAATATAAAGAAATAATAAATATATAGAAATATATAGAAATAGAATAGAAATATATAGAAATAGAATAGGAAAAAATTTGCGTCCAATAGGATTTGAACCTATACCAAAGGTTTAGAAGACCTCTGTCCTATCCATTAGACAATGGACGCTTTTCTATTCCCATTTTTTTCTTTTTTCTTTCTATTTTTATCTATTTTTTTAATATTTTTTTTAATTAATAATTAAATAATATTAATAATATAATATTAATATATTTATATTTCTATATTTTCTATATATTGATTTATTATATATTTATTCTAGATATTTCTATATATAAATTTCTATATATTTATTATATATTTTCTATATATTTATATATTTATTTTTATATTTTATATATTTATTTATTAATATTATTAATTAATATTAATAATATTATTATATTAATAATATTATTTAATTTTAAATAATTTTTTTTATTAATTTATTATTCTATTAATATTATTCTATTAATATAGAGATATTAATATAGAGATAGTATATTATATAGTCTATTTAAATAGAACAAACTATAACTATATAAAACCATATAATTATATAGTTATAAATCTATAATAACTAATTAGATAACTAACAGTATATAATATAAACAATATATAATAGAGTTATAGTATATATTGGTATTGTTAAAATCTATTTTCTATATAGTTATCTATATAATTATCTATATAATAAAATAATAAAAAAAAATAGAATAATAAAATAAGAATATAAAAAAGAAGAATATAATATAAAAAATACATATATAAAAATACATATATGAAGTATAGTTTAAATAGACTATTAAATAGACTATTTAAATATATAAAATAAACTATATTAAATTATGTTAATATCTAAAAATAAAAAAAAAAAATAGAAATGAATTTGAATAGAAATAAAAGAAATATATTAATTTCTATATAGAAATATTTAATCTATGTATATATTATCTCTATTTTTTCTCTATTTTTTAGAGAGTATAGGGATATAAGCGGGTAGCGGGAATCGAACCCGCATCGTTAGCTTGGAAGGCTAGGGGTTATAGTCGGCGTTGATTCATCATCCTTAACGTCTCTAATTCAAAACCGAACATGAAACTTTGGTTTCATTCGGCTCCTTTATGGATATGGAATATGGAAAAATTTCCAGCTATAAGGCGTGCACGAAAAAAAAATTCGACCCATAACATCTATGTCAGCTTTTCTGTCTTAATGCATTCAAAACAAGGCGCTTTCTAGATGATCCCTCTAGACGAGTGGGATTTTTATAATCTTTCTAGTTACTTCGTTCTCTATTTCTATTTGAGAGAATCCTTAGGAAAAGCATTTTGTTTCCACCGAGCTAAAACAAGATGTCGATGCCTATAGTAAACTAAAGTCATCGTTTAATACTTATTTTGCTTCAATCTCGACTATACAAAACAAAGAAAAAATTGAAGATTTAGTTACGATTAGAAATAAACTTTTCTGTCTTTTTCCATAGATCCTTTACTCATACTCATTCAATTGAAAGTATTGATCCAATAAAAAAAAAAAATTATGTTTCGTAATTTCATAATCCAACTTTTCAATTTCTAATTGATTCTTGGATACAAATCACGAGAATGTATATTCTTCCTCGAATTTTCATTGAGAGGGAAAGGATTAAATCTTTTTAAGAAATAAAGTTTTTCATCGGAATATGAGCCGAGGGATCCCTTAACTATTAGGGTTAAGCGACCGAATCACACTTTTACCACTAAACTATACCCGCTACGATGCGATTATTGTATATAAATGAACCTTTTGTCGAGTAAGACAATTGAGCATTTTGAATATATTTTATTAGAATTATATTATTATAATTCTATTATTATAGAATATATTATTTTATAGAATATATTTTTATTTTATTTAACTATTTTATTTAGTTTATTTAGAAATTTAGAAATAGTTTATTTAAATTATTTAAATAAATTTCTTTAAATTTTTAATTATTCTTATTAATCATTTTATTAATTTTTTAATCATTTTTTGAATTTTTATTAATTTAATTTAATTACTAAATTATTTTTTAATTATTTTATTAATTTAATTATTAATTAATTTAATTATTAATTAATTTAAATTTAATCCTTTATAAATTTTTAGAAATCATTTTCTAAATCAAATATTAAAAATCAAATAATTTTTTATGATTTAAATAATCTAATCTTTTATGCTTTATATCAAATAACCTTTTCTAATTTAGAATTTCGAATAGAATTTATAAAAATAAAATAGAATAGAAAAAGAAATAGAAATAAAATAAATAATAATAAAAATAATTAAAAATAATAATAATAATAAAACTAATTAAAAATAATAATTAAATTATAAAATTATAATAATTAAATAATTATAATATATATATAATATAAATAATATATATATAATATAAATAAAAATATATAATATAAATAAAATAATAAATATATATAATATATTATATATATATAATATATTATATATAATATATATTATATATATATAAATAAATATATATATATATAAATAAATATATATATAAATAAATAAAAAAATAAAAATAAAGAAGTCTTATTTATTTGATATTTTTTATTTCTTTTCTATATTATATCAATCAATATTCTATATATTGATTGATATATATTGATTGGTTGGTTGGAATATTAAGGTGGAGATATTTTTTTAGAACCCTTAATCTAAATATCTAAATTCTAAATGAAATTGTAAGAATTGCGGATGAAAGTTTTATATATTTAACTTTTTTTATATATTTCATTTTTATATATTTCATTCTTTTAAATATTTTATTTATTTTATAGTTGTATTATAGTCTACAAATAGAACTAGTTGTATTATACATTAAATTATATACTAATATATATAATATAAAAATAGAATAAAAAATAAAAATATAAAATAAAAAAAATAATAAAAATGAATATTAAATAAAAAAATAATATTAATATGATATATTAAATAGAATAGGATATACTAAATTATATTTAATACATATATAAAAGAATAGATAATTATAAAAGAATAGATAATTATGAAAGTAATAAAGAGAAAAATAAGACAAAAAGCCTTTTTTCGTGTTATGTAATATAACATAGTAATTATTCTTTTAAAATCGGGAGAGATGGCTGAGTGGACTAAAGCGTCGGATTGCTAATCCGTTGTACGAATTATTCGTACCGAGGGTTCGAATCCCTTTCTTTCCGGCGATGACTTGGAATTTTTTTTTATCTTTTCTTTCAAATTAAGCGAACCCTTTTGCTTTATTTAATATTTAAAAATGTAGAATAGATAAAAAAAAATGCTAAGAACATTTAAAAATCAAGAAGAACCCTTTTTTTAGTCTTCACGCCCAGGATTACGTCCGGGATCATTAGATAAAAATCCAAAGATGAAGAGAGAAACAAAGAATATCACTACTGTGTAAACAAAGAGTTTGAGAGTAAGCATTATAAAATCTCCAAGATCTTTTTTTTTGTTTGGAAAAAAAAATAGAGAATCTATTTTTATACCACATATTCTATTTTAACTATACCACATATTCTATTTTAACACCAAGAAATGAATCGATTTCTAGAAATAGAAAAGAATTCTCTAGATTCATTTGTAATAAGAGTCTAATCTTTCATTGCCAATAATTTTCTTTCATACCAAAAATTCGATATTTTTTTTTTTATAACTATCTAATAGGATCTGAAATGGAAAAAAGTTCAGAATGAGAAAAAAGAAAAAAAAAATGGGGTGATCAAAAATTGTCGCGTTTATACAATAACTTGAACTTGTATGTTTGAATTAAGAGCTTATACTATAAAACTTATCTGATCTTATCAATTGCTATAATTTTTTTGTCGAATAAATCATGAATTATTCTAGGACAGTATTAAAGATCTCATCGAAAACTTACAGCAGCTTGCCAAACAAAGGCTAATAGAAAAAAGAGTACAGGGATTACTGGCATAACATCTACGATTGGATTCAAAAAGGCGTAGGCTTCGGGCAATTTTGTGAAGAAAAAATTGCTTGAATAAAGGGCAGAATTAAGACAGATGCAAATTAAACTAAAAATATTAAGCATAACAAACATTTTGTTCTTGAAGATAATTGTATTTTGACTGAGTTATTAATATGTTATTGATAGAAAATTTAATAGAAAATAAAGTCAGGTAGATAAAAAACCCTTCTTTATTAAATTTTATTAAATTCACCCAATCAAAAATCCTTCAATTCTCAAATAAAAAAAAGAATAGAGGAAATCATATTTTTATACAATATCTTAATTGAATTCTATATTATGATCAACAAATTCAGTTTAATTCTATATCCACACATACTAAAATCCGAACAACAAGCTAATATATTTCCTAGATATTTGGCGGGAATTGACGAAGAACCAATACCGATATTAGTTTTTATTAGTGTTGAATAGAAATATAAATGGGGCGTGGCCAAGTGGTAAGGCAACGGGTTTTGGTCCCGCTATTCGGAGGTTCGAATCCTTCCGTCCCAGCTATTCTATTATTCTATATATCAAAAAAAAAGGATCCTTCCTTTTTTTATTTATCATTCATCATTTCACATATAATTGGGAGAGTAGATAGGAGTTAATTAGTAATGGAAGATATCAATTTCAATGCCTGGGCCTGTTAAAATCTTATTAACAAACAAAGAAAATACATACGAAATATATGCATTTTCTTTTAATTAACCTTATTTTCAGATATTTTGTCTTTGGCTTGAATGAATAATTCTAAATCTATCTAACAATTGAGACGGGGTTGATTCATATATCTATCCTATTCCCTTTACTTTAGGAAAAATTTTTAGAAAGACTCAAGTCAAAGAAACTACTCATAAAATGAAGAAATGCTTATATATATATGTATTCTTAGCTATATGTATTCTTAGCTATATGTATTCTTAGCATTTTGTTTTATTAACGCCTTTGTTTCCATTTTTTTAATGGAAAAATTTTGTTATCCCTTACTAAATTTAAATATTTAACATAGAATATCCATTTAACTATTTAACTTAACATAGAATATCTATAATTTAACATAGAATATCTATAATTAATTCCAGTGACAATTCTTTAGTCTATCTGATAAATAAGATGGCTTTCTAGTATTTCGAGTCTGGTTTTAACATTCCGTATGAAAGAATAACAACGTCAAATTTTCCTGACATCCGTCTTTTTTATCCACTATTACACTAAATAAAAAATTGGATATTTTGAACCTATTTATTTGTTTTAAATCGTTGATGGTTTAATCCGAATCTGAATATAGGAATTTTTTTCTCTTATGATGATAAAATAAATGTGTTTCTTACTGTAAAACAAAACTTTATTCAAATAATGATATCGAGATAGGCAATTTAAAAATGAAACCTTTTTAATGGTTTTTTATAAATCCTTGGGACTCGAAGAAATGTGAGATAGGCGAATCCATCCTATCGAGTCACTTGAAGATTCAAAAAGAACTTCTTTCTTTATCTTATTAGAATTGTAAATCAAAAAATATTCATACAATAAAATACGGGGGTGGGGTTAAATTGAATTCTTTCTGACGCTTCTTCAGAAACTACCCAATAGAAGTTAAAAGTTTAGATTACTTTGTACCGGTTGAAACAATGACTATTCACGATTCCAGAATTGAATCAATTACATACTAGTTCAAAACTCAAGGAATGTTATGGTAAAACTTCGGTTGAAACGATGTGGTAGAAAGCAACGTGTGACTTGAAGGACACGATCGGCTGTGGATTCTTACACCCACCCTATATATATCCTATTAATATATATCCTATAAATTTAATATTACCTAGCATATAGCAATAGTGTATAGGACTGAAGGTGCTCTTAGCTCGACATTGTTTGTTTTGTTATACACTAGAACCCTCTTTTTTGTTGGGTTGTAATGTAAATACTACAGGATGGAGCTCGAGTAGAAAGTATTTGTTTTTCTTAGGGGGCAAGAATCTAGGGTTAATCCTAATCAATAAGTTAGAACAACTTCGTAAGTATATTTTCGATATCGAAATAGAAAGGATCCAATTCGAACAAGTTTCAAATCCAAGAATAAAGTTTGTTGGAATTGACCAAATTCTTTTGATTAAAAAATAAAGTGTATCGCGCAGGAATCAACCCTTAGTCTGATTCTTTAATAGAAAGAAATCACAAAAAATGGTATGTTGCTGCCATTTTGAAATGATTAAAGATCACCGAAGTAATGTCTAAACCTAACGATTCAAGGAAAAGATAAAGGATCCTGGAACAAGGAAATACCGTTTTCAATTGTCTCAACAATTAGATCAGAATGAAGAATCCAAATAGATTCTAAAAGAAAGAAACAAAGAGAAAGGAAAGGGGATTAGAGATCACTCAATAAATGAAATTCCTAAAGGGTTGTTCCCTTTGAGCTATTTGAAAGTTATCCAACTTGAGTTAGGGGGGTACAGATGGTTTTTTTTTTTTCTTTTTTGGTAAACAAAAATAAGACAAAAATAAGAACAAAAGGGATTCAAATTATAGTTTAATTGATTTGATAATTTTATGGATCTATTTGACACTATAATTCTATACATATACAGAACTTCGAATCATTTTTTCTCGAGCCGTACGAGGAGAAAACTTCTTATACGTTTCTACGGGGGGGGCCTTTTTTTCTACCTCTATCTCAATGAGCCGTTTATCGAATCGTTGCAATTGATGTTCGATCCCGAAGAGAAGGAAGAGATCTTCGGAAAGTGGGTTTTTATGATCCGATAAAAAATCAAACCTATTTAAATGTTCCTGCTATTCTATATTTCCTTGAAAAAGGCGCTCAACCTACAGGAACTGTTCATGATATTTTAAGGACGGCGGGAGTTTTTACGGAACTTCGCCTTAATCAAACACAATTTACTTAATAAAATACAGGGTGCGGGTAATTCGTATACATATAATTCGTATACATATATAGCTTTGTATAACCTTTTCTCTACTATCCCCCCTTCTCTTGTTCTATTCATATTCTATTCATACCTATTTTTTTTCGACTATAGACTGCTAACATAACGACAAAAATCTATTTTTTTTTTTTCAAAATATTCACATTCATATTGACAACAGTGTATCAAATAAATATAATCCGATCTGAGGTAATTGATCTTTTCTGTGGATCTATTTATCCCTGTTCCATAGATTTGGTTTTTTTTCTTTATTCAAGTGATGGGTTTCTTGGATTTGTTGTGATACAAAAGTTTTGTTTGATTGAAAAAAAAAAATGTATAAAAAAGGTTCTAAAAAAAAAAAAAAAAATAGAATACAAATCTATAAATAGAATAGAAATATAGAAATATTCTATTCTAAATAAATTTTTTTATTTTCTATTTATATAAATTCTATACTAGAAATAGAAATTCTATACTAGAAATAGAAATATATAAAATAAATAACTATATTATAGAAACTATATTATAGAAATCCATTTTCTATTATAGAAATATAGATAGAAATATAAAAATCAGAATATATATATATAAAATAATATATAATAATAAAATAAATGAAAAATAAATGAAATTATATATATATATTAATAATATAAAATAATAAAATAATATATAATATAAAATATTATATAAAAATTATAATTATATATAATTATATAAAAAAATTAGAAATTATATAAACAGAAAATAAAAAATGAAATAGAAAATGAAAAATGTATACGTATATATACGTATAAGAAATATATATATTTTCTATTTTGGTTAAATATTTTCTATTTTGGTTAAATATTTTCTATTTTGGTTAAATATATATATTTTGGTATAGATATATAAGGCATATAGGTATATATATATATAAGACATATAGATAGAATAAATAAATCGAATCATCGAATCTAAGTAGAGAATACATAAAGAGAATAAAATAGAAAAAAAAAAATAGAAAGATTAAGAATGGATAGCGTAAGGAATAAGAGGCGATCTATAAAATTTTACTTTATCTATTATCTATATTTATCTATATTTTTATATTTATCTATATTTTTTGATCTCTTCTTTTAGAATTGATATCAATTTTTGATATTTCATTTCTTTAAATTTCTTGCTAGTTTAATGTTTTGATTGTGCCGTGTGATTCAATCTCTTTATTTATTTTGATTCCGATTGTATCTACATAATCTAATTT
>CANTUT010001984.1:67500-70071 GCA_947687605.1 Reutealis trisperma
TATCACCCTTCAATTCGAATTAGCAAAAGCAATGTCTCCTTGCATAATATGGATTCCAAACATTCATGATCTGGATGTGAATGAGTCGAATTACTTATCCCTCGGTCTATTAGTGAACTATCTCTCCAGGGATTGTGAAAGATGTTCCACTAGAAATATTCTTGTTATTGCTTCGACTCATATTCCCCAAAAAGTGGATCCCGCTCTAATAGCTCCGAATAAATTAAATACATGCATTAAGATACGAAGGCTTCTTATTCCACAACAACGAAAGCACTTTTTTACTCTTTCATATACTAGGGGATTTCACTTGGAAAAGAAAATGTTCCATACTAATGGATTCGGGTCCATAACCATGGGTTCCAATGTACGAGATCTTGTAGCACTTACCAATGAGGCCCTATCGATTAGTATTACACAGAAGAAATCAATTATAGACACTAATATAATTAGATCTGCTCTTCATAGACAAACTTGGGATTTGCGATCCCAGGTAAGATCGGTTCAGGATCATGGGATCCTTTTCTATCAGATAGGAAGGGCTGTTGCACAAAATGTATTTCTAAGTAATTGCCCCATAGATCCTATATCTATCTATATGAAGAAGAAATCATGTAACGAAGGGGATTCTTATTTGTACAAATGGTACTTCGAACTTGGAACGAGCATGAAGAAATTAACGATACTTCTTTATCTTTTGAGTTGTTCTGCCGGATCGGTTGCTCAAGACCTTTGGTCTCTACCCGGACCCGATGAAAAAAATGGGATCACTTATTATGGACTTGTTGAGAATGATTCTGATCTAGTTCATGGCCTATTAGAAGTAGAAGGCGCTCTGGTGGGATCCTCACGTACAGAAAAAGATTGCAGTCAGTTTGATAATGATCGAGTGACATTGCTTCTTCGGCCCGAACCAAAGAGTCCCTTAGATATGATGCAAAATGGATCTTGTTCTATCCTTGATCAGAGATTTCTCTATGAAAAATACGAATCGGAGTTTGAAGAAGGGGAAGGAGAAGAAGTCCTTGACCCGCAACAGATAGAGGAGGATTTATTCAATCACATAGTTTGGGCTCCTAGAATATGGCGCCCTTGGGGTTTTCTATTTGATTGTATCGAAAGGCCCAATGAATTGGGATTTCCCTATTGGGCCAGGTCATTTCGGGGCAAGCGGATCATTTATGATGAAGAGGATGAGCTTCAAGAGAATGATTCGGAGTTCTTGCAGAGTGGAACCATGCAGTACCAGATACGAGATAGATCTTCCAAAGAACAAGGCTTTTTTCGAATAAGCCAATTCATTTGGGACCCTGCAGATCCACTCTTTTTCCTATTCAAAGATCAGCCCTTTGTCTCTGTGTTTTCACATCGAGAATTCTTTGCAGATGAAGAGATGTCAAAGGGGCTTCTTACTTCCCAAACAGATCCTCCTACATCTATATATAAACGCTGGTTTATCAAGAATACGCAAGAAAAGCACTTCGAATTGTTGATTCATCGCCAGAGATGGCTTAGAACCAATAGTTCATTATCTAATGGATTTTTCCGTTCTAATACTCTATCCGAGAGTTATCAGTATTTATCAAATCGGTTCCTATCTAATGGAACGCTATTGGATCAAATGACAAAGGCATTGTTGAGAAAAAGATGGCTTTTCCCGGATGAAATGAAAATTGGATTCATGTAATAGGAGAAAGGTTTCCCATTCCTTAGCCTGAAAGATATGTGGCCATGAAATAGGGATTAAGTGGAACAGAATTGACTGGGTGGTAGAGTCGTGGAAACACCTGTTTCTTCCATATTTTGGACATGGAACAATATGTTACTGCTGAAACATGGAAGAATTGAAATCTTAGATCAAAACACTATGTATGGATGGTATGAACTGCCTAAACAAGAATTCTTGAACAGCGAGCAACCAGAACTATTCTATTACTCACTACATCAAAAAAATTTCCATTAATGAAAGATGTAAATCCATTGGAAAATAAAGAATACGTATGTCGGATGAAATGGCGGTTGTTGCTATCTGCTCCAATAACGAATCATTGGTTTAACTGAATAACTAAATGAATAACTAAATAAAATAGATAGACCCTTCTCTTCGTCTCAGGTCGATGGATCTTCTCAATTGGAGGATCCCCTATATGGATAATACACATTCCAGTTGACCGGGCCTAATTCTAATTGTTTTGTTCCGAAGCAAAGATATCCACGGGGCGGTTCGTCCTATTCAGATATTCACGACCAAGAAGTACTGGATTCTCTTTCGGATAGGCCCTGAAAGGAGAAGGAAGGCTGGAATGCCAACAGACGTCTATTATTGAATTCACCCGACCCGGGAGTGCCCATTTTATTTTGGGAACATCCAGTGCCAAAGTCACTGAATGGGTAAGTCGCCAATCCCTAAAACGGACTATGTAATGTACTTTATCCGTTGGGTTACGGGCGGGCATTTTACCAGAAGTTTCTATTGTATCAACTACCCTTGTGTAATTCCTGTTGAAGCATATACTCGGGGGTGGTTGCAGGGCGGACGCTTTCAAAGCGGACTCCCCATTCATTAGATAA
>CANTUT010001985.1:30000-33892 GCA_947687605.1 Reutealis trisperma
ATTGTGTAATGATAAAACTAAAAAAGAGTACTTACCTAAAACATATGATCCCTTATTGAATGGGTCCTACCGCGGGAAAATCCATTTTTTTTTTTCACCCTCAAGTTTAAAGAAAACTTTTATAAAAAATTCCACAGAAAAGGTTTGGATAAATAAAATTCATCTTTTTCTTTTTATTCTTATTACAAATTATCAAGAATTTAAACCAAAAATGGATGTAAAATCAATTTCAACAGAAATTGCTTATTTCTTAAACTTAATTAATGAATTTGCCGGAAAATCAAGATCGAGTTTCAATTTTAAGGGACTTCCTTTTTTCCAGATCACAAAGAAGAAAAAGTGGATATGGATTTAGAAAATCGAATAAAAATTTTCAAATTTTTATTTGATATAGTTATCGCGAATCCAAAAAATAAAACAATTAGAAATAATTCTATTGGAATAAAAGAAATAAGTAAACAAATTCCTCGATGGTCATATAAATTAATTGATGATTTGGAACAGCAAGAGGGAGAAAATGAAGAAAACCTGGCCGAAGATCATGAAATTCGTTCACGAAAAGCCAAACGTGTAGTGATTTTTACTGATAATCAACAAAATACTGATACTTATAATAATACCAAAGATACAACAAATTCGGATGAAATAGACGAAGTGACTTTGATACGTTATTCACAACAATCAGACTTT
Source organism: Reutealis trisperma (assembly GCA_947687605.1). Lineage (NCBI taxonomy): Eukaryota > Viridiplantae > Streptophyta > Magnoliopsida > Malpighiales > Euphorbiaceae > Reutealis > Reutealis trisperma. The sequence continues at coordinate 30,691 of CANTUT010001985.1, forward strand.
CGTCGAGACATAATAAAAGGATCCATGCGAGCACAAAGACGCAAAACCCCTATTTTGGAACTGTTTCAAGCAAATGTGCATTCTCCCCTTTTTTTGGACAGAATAGACAAATCTCTTTTTTTTTCTTTTGGTATTTCAGAATTGATGAAAACAAGATTTATAAATTGGATGTGTAAAAACACGGAATTCGCAATTTCGGATTATACTTATACAGAAAAAAAAAACAAAAGAAAGTAAGAAAAAAGAAGAGGACAAACGAGAAGACAACAAAAGAGAGGAAAAAACTCGGATAGAAATAGCCGAAGCCTGGGATAGCATTCTTTTTGCTCAAGTAATAAGAGGTTGTGTTTTAGTAACCCAATCGATTCTTAGAAAATATATTATATTACCCTCATTAATAATAACCAAAAATACCACTCGTATACTATTTTTTCAAATTCCCGAATGGTCCGAGGATTTAAAAGATTGGAGTAGAGAAATGCATGTTAAATGCACCTATAACGGAGTTCAATTATCAGAAAAAGAATTTCCGAAAAACTGGTTAACAGACGGATTCAAATAAAGATCCTATTTCCTTTTCGTCTAAAACCTTGGCACAGATCTAAGTTAAAATTCCCTCACAAAGATCCAATGAAAAAGAAAACACAAAAAAATGATTTTTGTTTTTTAACAGTTTGGGGAATGGAAGCGGAACTGCCTTTTGGTTCTCCCCGAAAACGGCTTTCCCTCTTTGAACCTATTTTTAAAAAACTCGAAAAAAAAATTAGAAAAATGAAAAAAAAAAGTTTTCGAGTTATAACAATTTTAGAAGAAAGAAGAAAATTTTTTCTAAAATTATCAAAAGAAAAAAAAAACCGGGTCATCAAAAACATTTTTTTTCGAAAAGAAATAATAAACAAACTTTCCAACTCAAAAAGAAATCCAATTTTTATTATCTGGATTTAGAAAAGTATATGAATTGGTGGATGAAACTAAAAAAGATTCGACAATCAATAAAAATAACGGGACGATTCAGAAATTGTCTACCCCAATTCGATCTACGGCTTGGATAAATTATTCATTGACAGAAAAAAAAATGAAAGATCTTTCTTCTAGAAGAAAGATAATCATAAATCAAATAGAAAAAATTACAAAAGAAAAGGAAACTCAAATTAGAACCTCAGAAATAAATATTAGTCCTAACAAAATAAGTTATAATGGTAAAAGTTTAAAATCATCAAAAAATCTTTCACAGATATTAAAAAGATGGAATGCTCGATTATCGCATAAATTCCATTTTTTTATAAAATTTTTGATTAAAAAGATATACATAGATATCTTTTTAGGTATCATTAATATTCCGAGGATTAATGTACAGTTTTTTCTTGAATCAACAAAAAAAAAAATTTCTGAATACATTTACAATAATGAAAAAAATCACAAAAAAATTGATAAAACAAATCAAAATACAATTCACTTTATTTCGATTATAAAACAGTCACTTAATAATAGTAATATTTCTGTTATTAATAAAAATTCACAGTGTGATATATCCTCCTTGTCACAAGCATATGTACTTTACAAATTATCACAAATCAAAATTATTAACTTATATAAGTTAAGATCTATCCTTCAATATCATGGCCTTTTTCTTAAGAATGAAATAAAGGATTATTTTAAAGACCAAGGATTTTTTAATTCCGAATTAAAAGATAAAAAATTTAGAAATTTTGTAATGGATCAATGGAAAAGCTGGTTAAGGAGTCATTATCAATATAAATACGATTTAGCTCAAATTAGATGGTCTAGATTAATACCGAAAAAATGGCGAAATAGAATCGATCAACACCATATGGTTCGAAATAAAAAATGGAATTTATATGAAAAAGACCAATTAATTCATTACGAAAAAGAAAATGATTTTGAGGCAGACTCATTGCCGAATCAAAAAGATAATTTCAAAAAACACTATAGATATAATCTTTTATCATATAAATCTATTAATTATGAAAAAAAGAAGGACTCATATATTTACGGATCCCTAGTACAAGTAAATAATAAACAAGAGATTTCTTATAATTACAACACAAATAAAAGAAAATTATTTGAAATATTAGAAAGTATTCCTATCAATAATTATCTAGCGGAAGATGATATTATCGATATGGAGAAAAGCCCGGATAGAAAATATTTTGATTGGAGAATTCTCAATTTTTGTCTTAGAAAGAAGGTCGATATTGATTCCTGGATCGATATCGGAAGCAAAGATAAAAAAAATACTAAGATTAGGACTAATAAGTATCAAATAATTGATAAAATTGATAAGAAAAATCTCTTTTTTCTTACAATTCACCAAGATCAAGAAGTCAATTCATCCAATCCAAAAAAAAAACCTTTTTGATTGGATGGGAATGAATGAAGAAATACAAAATCGTCTCATATCAAATTTTGAACTTTGGTTCTTTCAAAAATTTGTGATACTTTATAACACATATAAGATAAAACCATGGGTGATACCCATCCAATTTCTTCTTTTCAATTTTCATCGAAATGAAAATATTAGTAAAAATAAGAAAATCAAGGGGAAGAAAAATGGCAATCCTTTTCTATCTATATCCTCGAATGAAAAAAAATTCATTGAATTAGAGAATCGAAATCACGAAGAAAAAGAATCCGAAGACCAGATGGACTTTGGATCAGTTTTCGCAAATCAAGAAAAAGATATTGAAGAAGATTATATGGGATTAGATATGAAAAACATAGAAATAAAAAACAAAACAAAAGTCATACGGAAGTAGAGCTTGATTTCTTCCTAAAACGATATTTATGTTTTCAATTAAGATGGAACGGTTCTTTAAATCAAAAAATAATCAATAATATCAAAGTATATTGTCTTCTGCTTAGACTGACAAATCCACGAGAAATTCTTATATCTTCTATTCAAAGGCAAGAAATAAGTCTGAGTATTATGATGGTTCAGAAAGATTTAACTCTTACAGAATTGATAAAAAAGGGGATATTAATTATCGAACCTCTTCGTCTGTCAGTAAAAAATGATAGCCAATTTTTTTTGTATCAAAAGGTAGGTATCTTATTAGTTCATAAGAACAAACAACAAATTAATCAAAAATACAGAGAAAAAATCTATGTTGATAAAAAGAAATTTATCGAATCTATTGAAAGACATCAAGTCTAATTGGAGATAGAGACAAAAAAGATTATG
>CANTUT010001986.1:5000-82500 GCA_947687605.1 Reutealis trisperma
CTTAATAAAGCATTTGTAGACTGAAAAGCAGGAGCCACCACCAGAACACTTCCAAGAAAACTCAAAACCTAAAACAGACACCTACAAAGGACCCCTAATAGAAAGGGTAAGAATAGACAATTTTCTCACTTGGTGAATAATTGTCAAGACAGTTCATCTCTCTAAATCCCAAACAAAGTAGTCAAGACTCATCAGTGTCTTTCCAGCATAGCTCTAACTACAAAATGCCTCTGTTCCATCTGTCACTCCATTATCGTTCCAATTAATAGACCCATATCTGAACTCAAACAAAAAACCAAAGCTCTCATGTTGAGCCTCTGTCCCCCTCATATCTCTCTGGTCATTGGGATTATGGAACTTTTTAGTGATAGTGGTTAAATTTACTTGACCATCACCAACCATCATCTGGCTTGCGATATCCTAAGACAAATCCAAAGAAAAAAAAACTCCTAAAAAGTCTAAGAAATGACCCAGCAGAGTTGCCTTTGAGTCACAGCCAAGCCATGACATTAAACTTCCTAAAGGTGAGACACAACTCATCTTTAGCAGCGCCAAAATAGAAATCACAGGCCATCGAATCCCAAAACTTGAAGGAGGCCCTCAAAAAATCTCAATCCACTCAAACTCCTTGTAATGCTAGCATGGCAACTATTCCATACCAAAGCAAGTTGAGTTCCTTAACTTTGTCAAATTTCTTAGTCCACAAATACATGGCTCCACAAAAGCAAAAGTCACATGAAAAAAATTGCATTCACAAAGCAAATGCGTGAATCCATCCTCATGAATCCATGCAATCATCCATTGCGAACATCATCACAAATCATGTATGGCATAGAAGTCAAATAAAAGGTCTATGAATTCTGAAACATGCATGCATCATCTATGCATGAGCATTTATGCAATCATGCACCATCATGCATAAGATGAGCCAATAGCCTTACTGACATCTCCTAAAGCTAACTAGTACTTCCTCAAAGTTGACTGACACCTCCTAAAGCTGACCAGTGTCTCTTTAAGGCTAAATGATACCTTTTCATATCTAATCAACGAAGTGTGACTTCCAGAATCCCTTTACTCCTGGCAAAGTTCCTTTGAGCTTTCCGAAAGGCCTAACCCCTCACATTTAGAAGCCCAAGTTTCTTGGGCACAATCAAAATCTTATTAGAATCTCTTGAGATGACTCACCATAGGCTGAGGCTCTTCCTTTACTAAAATCTTTTCAGAATTTGTTGAGCTAACTCACCATAGGCCGAGGCTCTCCTATTGAAATCTTTTCAAAATCTCTTAAGCCGACTCAGCATAGGCCAAGGCTCTCCCTTTATTAAAATATTATCAGAATCTCTTGAGCCGACTAGCCATAGGTTGAGGCTTTCCTTTCACTAAATTATCTTGTCCAAAATTCTCTTCTACCCATAAATGTCTAGAAATGATCACCTAGATATCCATGTGATTCTTTTTTCCATCTCTTTTATCCAAATCCATCAACTGCACCTATAAATGTCTATAAATGATCACCTAGACATTTATATGCTTCCACTTTCCACATCTTTTACCCAAATCCATTAATTTGCCCAAAAATATCTAGCCACTAGCTTAGATATCCCCTTGGTCCATTTTTTCACTTCCATTCATCAGTTGCACTTTCCTCTCATAAATGTTTAAGAACAATTGCTTAAACATCCCTGTGCATATTTTTACCATCTTCCTTTTTCAACCATGTCTCCCATCCAAATATGTCCAAACACAGACCTAGACATCACTTTGGTTCTTTATACCACCTCAACTTTAGAGTTCACTATAATTAGAATTGCCTTAAATACAAAACAATTCTTAATGGGAGGCAACTGTGAACCCTTAATTTTGCACCCTCATCATCCAGTTGCACCTTAGCACCTGGTAAGTTTAATGCGTTATGCAGAGCTAGCATGGCAATCATACTAGCCAATTAGTGGGTAGGGATCAAGGGGGTAGCACCCTCGAAGTGAAAAATGGACTTTCAGTCACATTAGTATGAGGGTGCTTAATTTTTTAGACATTGACACTTTTCCTACCCTGACCGGACCTTCTGTACCATATAGTATTTTTTTCCAAAACTGATTAGATCTTTTCTCAAACTGACTATCTAGGCATTCTAAAATTAATTTTAAGTCTATCAACACTAATCGATAAGATTTTTGAGCTTTATAACTCCCAAAAACTGACCAGAAAGTCTCAAAAACTAACTTAAAACTTTCAAAAACTGACCAAAAAAGACCTTAAAAAGCGAGCTGGACCCGAGCCATGTGGAGTTGCATCACTGACGCAGATGAACGTCAAAACTTCATGGATCCGTGTCAAAGCTTCATGGATCCGTGAAGCACTGACACTGATCCACACAGAACTGATGCGGATCCATGTCAGTCTTTATAGAGCCATGCCTGGTTCTATTTCCTGCCAGAATAAAATGACCAAAATGCTCCCAATTTGATTTTTTTTTTTTAGCATTTTTCAACTATATCTTTTTGGTCTTTTCACTTTTTCAATTCCTAAACTACCATCACCCACTTTTCCTATAAATACCTCCCTCCACTTCTCATCTCACTACACCCCTTTAGTTAGAGTTGATAGCTATCCTCTAATTCCTCTCTTCTTCTCCCTCTAACTGCTCTCTAATTAATTAATTAATCTTTTTAATTAATTAATTATCTCACCCTAACCAAGTTAATTAATCTTTTTAATTAACTAAAACTCTTTTTTTAATTGATTACTCAATTGATTAATTAATTAATCTTTTTAATTAATTAATTAATCACTTTTTCAAAATCAAATTAATCATTTTTCTTAATCCACCCATCCTCCAAATTAATTAATTAATCATTTTAATTAATTAATCCATCCATCCATTTCATCACATTAATTAGTTAATTAATCATTTTAATTAATCTCCCAATCAATCTAATCACTCGGTCCCAATAAAATGAAACTTCTGTCTAGTAAAACTCTTCCTAAAGGTATCAGCCTTTTCCTCTCATCCACAAACCCAAATCAAATCAATCAATCTGATCAACCCCTAAACCTCTCCATTTAATCATGGAATGAACTACGTGGGTTTTGATCCCCATTCAATGGGGTAAGTAGGCATATTTGGAATCCAAATCCAAATCAATTTATGGATGTTTTACTTTTCTCCATGCTCATGCATTAATCATGATATTATAATTGTCATATAATATTTGTCATCCATAAAATTAATTTTCAAAATCAAATTAAACTTAAGAGCCAAATTTAGATTATTTAAAACTAAAAACCTAGTCCCTAAGCTCAACCTGGTTAGCGGATAGTGATTTTATCCTTAGATAAATTAATTGAAAATTAATAAATTGGAGTCAATTGGGTTTTTCCTTAATTTTTCCATTTAAAAAATAAATTAGGGTGGCGACTCCTAAAATCATTTTCAAAATCAACCAATCCGAACTCAATGGTTCCATCGTGAGTCTAAAACTGAATGAGCATCCTGATTCCCTCTAGCGAATCGGGCTGGTGCTCGAGCAAGGCCTTACAAGTATATTTATAAAAAAAAAAAAAAATACATGTATTATAAGTATTGCATAAAATTTTGAATGCTTATTTCAAATTTACTATATTAATTATCATTTGCTTAATACATAAATCAAACTATAAAAAGTACATAACAAACTTTACTATTTTAATTACAATAGTATATAAAAAATTCAAAAGGAAAAAAATACATGATAAATTATTACTATTTATTTATTTAAAATATTATTATATTGCTTAATCAAAATGATGTATCATTTGTAATTGCATTTATCCATCATTTCATTAAAAATTGATCACTGATAATTATTAACAACCTTCATGTTCTTAAGAATTAAATCACTAATGGCTATTAACAAACTTTCCTCATCTCATATAAGGGAATGATGAGATGTTATATCATTTTTTAGAAATGCATCATTTCTAAAGGTTAAAATCATAAATGAGCAAAACATAATTACCTAACTACACATTAGTTTTATATACAAAGAATATGAATGAGTAATGTATATGGAATGCCATGCTATGAGATCGTGTGTGAATTTTTCACATTTTTAAGTCAAGTGAGTTCCAAATGTTGTGATGAATTGAATTTGAAATGCAAAGATTCAAAAAGGAAATATAAGTGACACGAGGTTAATGTTAATATTATTGGTAGAATTGAGCTAAGAAAGTAAAAGTGAAGATATGTGAAGTGTAAAAATACTGATAACTACTATTACCAATTAGTATCTACCATTACTAATCAGTCACTACCGTTATAGATTAGTAACTACCATTACTATATTAGTAACTATAATTACCATATTAGTAACTACTGTTATAAAATAGTTATAATCATTGCTAGTTTTTTCACTATTGTGAATGTTGCCTCTGTATAAAAAAATAAAAGGTTAGCTCGATAAAGGTAATGCCTATTGCCCCTAAGTTAATGTTCGTTATCCGCCGAGATCTATAAATCGAGTAGTTTCAGTACAAATAGATCATTTTTCATTTTCTCCCACTTCTAAACTATTCTAGACATCCCCCTCTCTATTTATCACTCAAGCCTAGATATTCCATCTTTCTACCAAGATAAGAAGAGATCAAAAGGATCTAAGTGAAAACCCTCCATCCCTTCTTGATTTGAAAGAGCTTTGGTTGGAGATTTAAGAGAGATCTTGAGGTAAAGTTTCTAATCTTTGATTTTCCATTTGAGTTTTGTTTGATTAAGGTTTAATCCTAAAATATGAGTTTAATAGATGATATGTTATGATATTGAATGCAAGAGACAGGTTTTATTGTGCTGGATTCATAGAAATCCTAATATGTGTAAACTCTAAAATTCATCACTCAGCCATCGATTCACACACACACACACACACATAAAAAACCAAACTAGCCCATCTCAATCACCTCCCTCATTCACTCAACCACTCACACACCCATGTTAGAATCTTTAAAGCTCGAACTTTATTTTTGCGAGTCCTTTTGTACACTACAAGAAAAATTATCTAAGCTGATCACAAAGTTATAGAGAAGAAAGTATCCTTTGTTATTTCTAGTGTCAATGACACCACCATGTTTGAAACTATTAGTAGTGGAATGATTTGATTTAGTGGAATTTTTTTTTATTAGAATTGGTTACTTTATGGTTAGGTGGATTTTACAATTTATGTTTATTTGATTTTAGTTTGTTTGTGAGTGAGAATTGAATGTTTTTATGATATGGGTAATGAATAATTCTACTGGATCTACATTATTGATTTAGTATGTGTTTTGGCTTTGTAGTTGGAGGAAGGAAGTAGGACAAAGCACTTGCAAGAGAAGTTGTGTTATGTTTTTAGAAGTAGCGTTTGTGAAAGACTGTTGAGCAAGCAAGCTTTATGCTACATATTTAGTTTTTTATTAATGGATAATAAAAAAAAATTACAAGGACTTACATATATAGCAAAATCACAAAGCAATCAAACACATGAATAAATTTAAAATACTAGAATTATCTCATCTAACAAATTACCATCTTGTTTGAATTTGTATCTCTTGAATCTACCATATCTTCAACTAACTCCCCTTGAAAAGATGTTACTGTGAGAGTAGGAAACCTTATCACTTCTTAACTTTAGTACAACCTTATCACTCTATTGTCTCAACAATAATTAGCTTAAAGGTTAAAAATGATGAGCTAGCACAGTTGCAAGTATGTGATGAGCCAATAACCATACCCCCCACACCCACCACCACCACCCCCCCCCCCCCCCCGGAGGCAAACTAAACTAAGGCTAAAGGAAAAGTTTAAAGTGGAAATAGATGAGAATGGCCTTAGTCATGAGCTTGGTGAAGACATCTGCAACCTGCTGACTAGTGGAAATATGTTAAGTGACAAGCAGTCTGAAAGCTACATGTTCTCACACAAAATGGTAGTCTAGTTCATTGTGTTTACTTCTAGCATGAAACACTAGGTCGACACTCATATGAAGAGCATTAAGGTTGTCACAGTAGAGCTTGGGAGGAGTGGGAATAGGGATGCATAAGTCCTTAAGAAGAAAAGTAAGCCAAGTGAGTTTGGCAGCAGTATGGCCATAGCCTTGTATTCGGCTTCAGTGCTAGAGCAAGAGACTATATGTTGCTTCTTTGCACACTACGAGATAAGATTGGCGCCCAGAAAAGTGCAATAACTAGTGGTTGAATGTCAGGTAATAGGACAGCCCGCCCAATCTGCATTAGAATAAGCACATAAGGCAAGTGTTGTAGTAAAAGAAAGATGTAGTCCCATATCGATTGTCCCATCCACATATCATAAAATGCGATGTACTAATTGAAGATGAGCAGTAGTGGGGGCATACATAAATTGAGACACATAGTTGACACTATAAGAAGGATTTGGTCGGGTTAAAGTAAAATATGGAAGGGCACCAACAATTTAACAATAAGAAAATGGATCTTCAAGTAGAATGGTAGCTAAAAAAATTATGTGATTGGATTCAAGAGGCGTGCACATTGGTTTACAATCTACCATAGTAGCACGCTCAAGAATTGTAAGGGCATAACCTGACTAAGATAAATGTAGACCTGTTGCTATTGAAGAGACCTCAATTCAGAGAAAATGGTGAATAGGTCCTAGGTCCTTCATGGTAAACTCATTATGAAGAAATTCAAGAAAGGAATCTATATGCTGCGAATTGGAACCTATAAGGAGAATATCATCAACAAAAAGCAATAATATTAGTGAGCCTTGATCAGAATGGGAAATAAATAAAGAAGGGTCGGTGAGACTACGAAAGAAACCATACTTAAGGAGAAAAGAACTGAATCGATCAAACCAAGCACATGGTGCTTATTTCAGACCATAGAGGGCATGTTGAAGCTTACACACATGAGTGGGATGTTATGGGTCTGCCATACCAGGCGATTGCTGCATATAGATGTCTTTTAAAATATAACTATGCAAAAAGGCATTTTTGACATCTAGTTGATGAATGGACCATTTTCAACCAATGCAATTGTAATTACCATTTGAATTATTCCTGGCTTAATAACTGGAGAGAAAGTTTTAGTGTAATCTACTCCATCAATTTGATGGTACCCTTTAGCCATAATTCGAGCCTTTAAATGGTCCAAGCTGCCATCAGTTTTAAGCTTAGCTTTGAAAACCCACTTTGACCTAATGACATGCATACCAAGAGTGCAAGGAACAAGTTTCCAAGTTTGATTATGATGGAGAGTAGCAAGTTTGTCTTCCAAGGTAGCTTTCCAACTCAGATGAGCCAATGCGTACCGAATGTTACATGGTTCACGTGGGATATTGGCAGTAGATACCATTAAGGCATATTTTGGATTGGGTTTCACAACACCAACTTGAGACCTTATGACCATAGTGCGAGTTATTGGAGCTTGTATGGTTACTGCGGGTAGTGAGCTTGTAGTTTGTTAAGGTAACTGATCTGCCCCTTATTTAGTTAAGGTTTATGAGCCACCAGATTGTATTGTTGAATTTATTTGAAGGTCAAGAATTTGCACTATTAAGGCGACAACCTTAGTTTCAAAACCAACACCTGAAGAGGCTCAGCTTGTGTGACAGACTGGGGAAGGAGAGGCTACAGGTGCTTGCTCATGAGGACTCTCTATTGCTAGTTGCAAATCCAAGGGAATCTCGACTATAGATGGTAGTGGACTGAGACATAGTAGGTTAGTAGAGGTGGGCAATGTACTTGAGTTGGGAGAAATACCAGTATATGCAAGCTAAGAATTAAAGATACTAACAACATGTGATGTAGTGGGTGAACAATTTGTAGTATGCAAATTTTTATATGGGAAACACAATTCATCAAAGGACACATGCTTGGATATAAAACTACTTGGACAATGAAAACATTTATACCCTTTATGTTGGTCACTATATCCAGCAAAAACATAAGGAACTTTCTTTGGATCAAACTTATGACGTCGTGTATCCTAAGTGTAAGGACAACACTTAGAACTAAATACATGTAGTGAAGAATAAGTGGGATGTGAACCATATAATTTAAAGTATGGTGTTTCATAATGAAGTGCAGAGGTTAGCAACCGATTCATAAGATATATAGCAGTTGAAAAGGCTTCTACCCATAAGAATAAAGGTGACCATAATTAAACAACATAGTCATACCTAATTCTCTTATAATTCTATGTTTGCGTTCAACCATACCTATCTACTATGGAGTATATGGACAAGAGATTTGATGAGAGATACCTAAGGAAAGAAAATGCAACTACACTTTGGAATTGATAAACTCTCCACCACCATCTGAATGAAATATCTTGATTTTTATTTTTTTTTTTTTGTTGAGTTATCAATCTATATATTTCTCAAAAGCAATAAAGGCATTGAAAAAATCAGATTTATGCTTTAATTGAACAAGCCAAGTATATTTGGAAAAATCATCAACAAAACATGCATAATATTTAAAATGTCCAATAGAAAGAACAAGGGCTAGTCCACACAAATCACAATGAATTTTTTTGAAAATGTTTGAACAAGAATGTTCTAAAGAATAAAATGGTAATTTTCTAAGTTTCCCTAACTGACAATTGTCAGACAAATGGTCAGTTTTTGTTGATCCTAAAACATCAATTAACCTTTTATTTTTTAAAAACTGCAACGCTGAAGACTGGGGATGTCCTAAACGTTGATGCCACACTTCAGTTGAGCTTAACTTGAACCGATGAGAGAAATAAAGCTCTGGTAGATTAGGTAGAATGTAAAGGTCACCCTTGTATTGCCCTGTTATTATTGATTGACCTGTCTCCCATTCTTTAATATGAAAATCAACATCAGAAAACTCAATTGATAAGATATTGTGTAGTTAATTGATTCACAGAAAGCAAGTTCCTTGTTAATTTAGGCACTAATAATACATTGTGAATAGGCAAAACTTGATTTTTTTTTTATTTAATTTGTGAGTCTCCTATACCAGTGATAGGCAAAGAAGACCCATCTCCAATAATAACATCAACAGTGCCCAAAAATTTTCTAATATTTGTCAAAATACCTGACTTACTTATCATATGGTTGGAGGCCCCTATGTTAGATGTTTATTTTGTTTCAGCAATGGTGTTGTCCAATATAAGTGCAGTAGGTGATCATATTTTCTCGAAGCAATGAATTCACTTGTCAGTTTGGGTGTGGAATTTTTTGCATCTTTGGTGTTTGGAATTGTAAATTTTGTCGGTGTTGGGTCTTCATTGGTGGGATGTCCAACAAGCTCTACAATTTTAGCAAGAGCCAAAGCCTATTTATGTCATAGAGGATAGTTTGTTGAGTTAAGCTTGAGGGTGATGAAGTTTCCAACGTTTAGTGATAGAGTGGTCATGGTGATATGATTGAAAGTGCCTTTAATCAATGCTCTGATACCAAGAAGAAAATAGAAGTTGTATTTGTGAAAGACAATTAAGTAAACAAGTTTTGTGCTACAAATTTAGTATTTTACTAATGGATAACAAAGACAAAATACAAGGACATACATATATAGAAAAACCACAAAGCAATTAGACACATGCATAAATTTAAAATACTAGAATTATCTCATCTAACAAACTACCATCTTGGTTTGAATTTATATCTCTTGAATCTGCCATATCTTCAACTAACTCCACTTGAGAAGATGTTTGTCACACCCCACTTTTGAAGATGTGATGGCCATAGGGCATGGGTAACCATAAAGGCACCGATAACCTATAGAACCCATACACATGACGAAACTCAATATGATATCAGTAACAAATGCATTAGCTCAAGATCACAACCTACAACCTAAACATACTTTCCATACTAGATTCATCATTTATTCTCATACTCTGTTGGTGGAAAATTTGAAAATTGAAGCATGCCACAAGTGTTAGGTAAGCAAACCAAAATCTTGCGCCTATGACCTCTGAGATCATAATGAATTACGGATCCCCGAGCTTCCTTAGCCACAATTCACTTGGATTCGAAAATACCAGTAAATAAAATGCTAAAATTGGGAATTAGATGAACTTATGAACAGTAAATTGAAATGAAACTAGTAGTTTTAGATTGCATTAATTGAAATTGCATCAAAGGGAAATATAACAAAAAAACATGGAAACTAAAATCTTGACAGTGAAATGAGAAACTAAAAGACAAAATGCTAGAAATCATAAATGCTTCAGGAAAAATTCTAATGTTCTGTAGTTTTTTGGGTGTTCCTCTTTCTTTCTTTTTTCCCCTATATAACTACCCACTTTCCCATAACTGCCATAACTCCATCTCCACTTTTAAAATTTTAACTTCCACCATCCACTTCATCAATTGTAATTTAAAATTTAGAATTTATAATTAATGGGCTGGGCTATTTATTGGGCTATTAAATTTGGGCACAAACAATTGCCTTTTTTTATATATGTTTTCGCCTAAAGGCCTAAAATCATATATGAAAGCTACCCCCCTTATAATCCTTCATTTGTTCAACATGCCTAGGTCTAAGATTCAATTTTCTTCAAGTGATGAATGGTAGTGGATGAGAGAAAACAAGAGAATAGAATCAGAGTTGGCTAGGGAACTAGAGCACCACCAAAACTCAAACTCTTCTTACTCCCTCGTTGCTTCATCATCTAACTCTTCTATTTACTCTTTTCAGGAACATTGTTCACTTAAACCACCAAATTTTCATTTTTCCTCTACTTTGCACAATTTCTTTAACCCATTCACCAATTCAAAACCTTCCTAAGATTCAACAGAATCCTCCCAAACCAATTCTTTTCCATCAAGACTGTCAAGATGTCTAATGAATTTTAATTCAAATTTTGCACACCCACTTCACTTTTAAATTTTTCAAACCCACTCCATTGCTTAAATCCATCCAAATTTGTTTCCTCTCTCCCAAAACCTGACTCTCCAGCATGTGGACCACACAATAGTGTAACAAATCCAATAAGAAAATTAAAATTTGGCCCGTTCAGCAGCGTCCTCACTATATTTACACTTTTCAGCAGCTTCACCAGCACCTCACCATTTGGCCTCTCTAGACCAGTGGGCTTTACTCCTTGCTCATAGCTAAAAGCACCAGCTGCTTCTTCTCGTGCCTTGACAGTTGGCTCCAATTCTCCCTTGTCGACCAGCACCTCTCTCTCCACCGTGTCACTGGTTTCCATCCCAGTAGACCATCCATTTTAGTTTTTCGATCGTGCTCCATCACCTCCAGCTCAGGTTGCTGCCATTTCCATCCCCAAACCAGCGGCATCAATTTTTGCTACTTCTCCATCGTGCCCAATTGCCATCTGCTCATCACCTCCATCCAATATTTCCTAATTTTTAACAGTAGCGGCAAGTTTAATTAATCCTGCCACTTCACTAGGTCTTTTTTTTTTTTGGAATGAAACTAGTTATCATGAAGAGAAAACTAATTCTTTTGCCTTAGTTAAATTTGCAGGTGGTTCTAAGCTTTATTATTGGGAAAGATACCTAATTCCTTTTCCACTTTCACTAACAATCTCATCACTGTCAAGAAGTTTTTCTCCACTAACTCCTAATCCTCACCAAAATTTGCAATTTTACTAAAGAAAATGGTTCAAGAAAGGTAATTTTATTTTAGTTTCCTGCTTTGGCAATTGATGGATTTAGTATGAATTGAATGTATTTGGAATGAATTTGATTTCTTGACAATAATTTGGGTTAGGTGAATTGTATTGGTGCTCTTTGGAGGAGGAAATGAATTGAGTGAGGAGTGTGTCTTTCTTTTGGGCTTTCTTGGCTCTTGATGGTCTTGTTACAATATGAATTGGCAAATTTCTTTAGTAATGTACTTAATTTAGCTATTTTAAATTCACTAATATTCATTTGTAATGGAGCCAAAAATAAACCAAATGGCCCTTTTATGATAATCAAAATAAAACTTGGGATTGGCTTGATGTCCTTGGCATTCACATTTAGCTGTGCTACTTGATATGAAGTTAAAGAACAATTGGTTTAGACTTCATACAATTTGAGGAATTTATTGGAATGTTTATTCATCAAGGGTTAAATATGGCCATAGATTGGCCTCACAAAGGGACATGATAAATTTGGGATTCAAAAGTGATTCGAGAATTAAAAATACTAATCACATAGCTTTTGGGCCATGGTGAATTTGGCAAATTTTGACAAACCAACTCTCACTATTGGTTGAAATCATCTATGACCATGTGTTGGTCACTTTGAAAAATTTAACCAAAAGTTTATGCAGGCACATTTCTAATGATAATGAATTCTATAGCCATATTTTGGCTTCAATTCACCAAACTTGATAAAAAGTCTATAATAGACCCTAATAATAAAATCAATTAGAGCCATGGTTTGGCCCAAAAAGGGTACTTAGATGACAAATATTCACACTTTTGGTTAATTTGGATTGAGAGAAAGAACTATAATCATAAGAATGATCTTGAATCAATAAACCATAATCCAGCTATTCAAACAAAGTTTCAAAATTAACCAGTTGGATTCCAAAGGGTTATGGTTTGATATTTTCCTTAATACCTCATAAATTTCCTTTGATGTTTAATAATTAAAAAGCTTTCTTTTGCGCTTTTACTCAATGGAAATGATTGACACTCTTTTTCTCTTACCCAATTAAGCCAAGCAGTCTTTTCTGTAAAAATTTTGGCACTTATTTATTTTGCAAAAATATCATTTTTGCCATAGTCTAATATCTTCTGATGTGCCATAACCATATCATTAGAATATATCTTGACACTCCATTATTTGTGAACATGGCACTATAGAGCTCGTCTAGCCAGAAATTGCAAAAATATTTTGGCCTAAAATTTGAAGTCTATCTTATATTTCCAAGAATTTACTGACCCATATTCTTGCAATAAATTTGAGGTCAATTGACCCCTTTGAATATATTTAAGTCAACATAGAATAAATTCATGTTCTAATCATTCTAAATTACACTGATGCTCTTCTTTCTTTTACAGTTGTGGCCATGGATTTACGATCCTCTTCATCTTCAGGCAGCCCTATTACCCTTGGTGACAATGTTTTAGCCCAGGTACTTTCTTGCTCTTTAAACACTTCCTTCATTTCTAAAGAACCATTTTCATTTAAGCTATTTTGTTTTTGCTTTTCCAAGGGTTGATGTATTTGCGTGGATCTTCTAGCCAACAACAAACTCCTACTTCCGACTCTTTTCAAGCATTAGAGGTAATGCTACTCACATACCTTCTATTTTCTAAGTTTTAACTTTCTGGGATTCCATATTAACACATAGACTTTTCCTTTTTTTGCAGAGCGACCCATTAATATCATTATTGTGTGATCCTGTTCAACCTCATATGCTCTTTAGGTACCTTTCCCTTGCTTAATTAATTACACCTTGAATAACACCTCATAAATTCTCATACATCTTCAAATTTGTGCAGCTGTAATCCTAAATTTTATTCCAAAAGCATCTCAAAGTGCTCATTCTCTAGGATTGGGGCCTAAAAATCCTATCGAACTATTATTGGGATCTTCGCTAAAGAAACCTGAAGCTTCTGGAAAAATTAAATCTTGGTCAAGACTTACTGGTGAATGGAGTAGATGGGTTCTTAGGCTAACTCCCCAATATGAAGGTGACTAGAAAAAGATTGTGTTTATGACTTGATACAAATGAGTTTACAACCTTTGAACATGGAAACTGACCTCTTATGTGCTGCTTTAAGGTTTTGGTCACCCTCACTTTGCTCTTTTGTTTTTCCATTTGGTTTAGCCTCTATAACCTTAAAGGACATTTTATTCCTTACCGGTCTTCATATTCTAGGTAAAGATATCCCTTGTTTAATTGACCCTCAGGATCCTTCCTTTTCACCGTATTCTTCTGCTTTTACTAATCAAAGTTCTTATTCTAGGGTCATTAAAAGGTGTTGTGATTCTGTATCAAAAATTACGTTGGAGGAACACATTGAATTTCTTTGGGTTCTAGTATGTAGAATGATCTTCCATCCAGCTTTTGGTAAACCAACCATGGACTACTTGCCTTTAGCTAGAGCTCTCGCTGTAGGTAAACCCTTTACTTTAGGCACCATGCTTCTAACTACCACTTTCCACGCTTTACATAAATACACCACCGATGATCCTTTTTCCAAGTTAGATGGTAGCCTGTGGGTAGTTCAAATATGGTTGTTGGCCTATTTTCCAAAATTAAGATATAATGACTTATCTACTTCTCAACTTCAACCATTGGGTCAACATCTCATGTCCTGCAAAGCTTCTTTAGGATTTGTTGGTTGTTTTATTTTTTTCTATTCTTTGTATACAAGGACTCCTAAATAATTAGATCTATGGTATGTTATCTGTGAGAGTCAACATTGCAGACCTTGGTGGCTTCATTATTTCTCATCTGACTTTAATGATCTGCAAGCCTACCAAACTCAGCTTTTTTATGCTTTTTCTTCTAATAGACTTCTTATAGTTGGTGGTTCTTTATCTTTTTCAAATGTTCCTTTTGCTGGTCCTCCTAAGGTATACCGATATTTATCTTGTTTGTGGAGTAGGCAATTTGGTTTAGCTCAGCTTATTCCTTCTTTAGATATTCCACACCTCTCTTTGCCTCAAGATATTCTAACGAAAACTTCTATTGAGGCCTTAGTTGAAAAAGACTATTCCTCCTATTTCTCTCTCTTGGAGTTCCCCAATCAAGAGATAATCACTTTTGTTGCTTAGTGGCCCAAGATCTTTAAAGAGCTTGTTCCTTACTCACTGGAAGAATTAATTGCTAGTAAGTTCATTTTCATCATTTTTTTTACTATAAGTTAGTGGCCCACTTTATTTTTTTGACTTTCTTTTCCTTTTTTTTTTCAGAAATGTCTTCTCCTCCGCCTTCTTCCACATCTAAGAAAAGACAAAAGGAAGTATGTGCCACTCCTAGAGATAAAACCCCATCTAAGGCGCCAAAAGTGAAGACATCTAATATGCTTGCTCCTAAAAAAGCTAAAAAAGTCAAATAAACCAAACCACCTGTTTCTATTGGCCTAAAGAGATCCAATAGAACACAGCTCAAGAGCAAGTTTTCCAATACATCAAAGCCCTTGTGGAGGTCTCAAACTCCCATTTTTCTAAGAGTGATGATGATGATGAGGAAGAGATAGAAGAATCCATTGATGCAGTAATGCATCACATCCCGCATTACTATTCTTCCATATCCGAGGGTCTTCATGCATCTCCACCACCAATTTCCCATTCATCTCTTGTCTCCCATCCTGATTCTTCTAAGGATACTGGTGGTACAATAGCAAAAGACCCATCTCCTAGCAAGGAACTTGTTATTCCTTCTCCTCTAGAGGTAAATTTTCTTCTTTATTTGTTGAAATTTGTCCAGCCTATTTATTAACTCATCATTTTTTGAAAAAAAAAAAAATTTGCAGGCCTTCAATCTTTCTTCCCAGTATCATTATGATCCTCTTAGTGGCTTAGACTTTTCTTTTCTGATAGGAGCATCTTTTGGTACTAATCTACAGCTTCATTATCATCTATGGCTTCCATTAGATCTACCAAGACCAACATTCAACACTTAATGCGTTTGGATTTACTAAGCCTTAATGAAGACCAGCATGTAGTGGTACAATCCTCTTTCTCTATCCTTCAAGCCGCTTCAAGCACATCAGAAGAAGTTGTTCTATTTAGCAAACTTTTATCAAAGGTGAAGTCCATGTTTAATGCCACTAAGACCCATAGTATTTCCATTGTTAGTCTATTTGAGAAACTTCATTCTTTCTCTACTCGTAAACAAAAATATGTCTCACTAGCGATGCAGGCAACCCAACTACAATCCAACCTTCAATCCCTTTTAGCTTCATAGCAAACATAATATGATGCTCAAGCAACTCAAAGCAAAAGTACTGGCTAGAGAGAATTGCCTTAAGGAGCTGTTGACTAAGGGCAAGAAAGTGCAATCGGAATGTGATACAATTGCTAATAGAGTTTTTATAGAAGGATTGGCCCTAAAAAATGAGTATCCCTTAGTCCAAATTGACAATCAAGACTTAGAAGCCATCCAACATGCTGGAGATGCTCATTGTCAGCGATGGATTGAGATGCGAGCCACACTATCTGACAAGCTTAATGTTTAGGTAACTACTTTAGAAAAACATAATCTATTAGTTACCTTAGTGTTTCAGAACTAAGACAATGCCCTTATGATATGGCTATTAATGCTTTGAACTTTGATGATCGTGCTTTTTATGGACTATCACGAATTATGCTTATAAAATATAGGTTATGGCTTTCTTTGGATCTTTGAATGAATTTTGATATTTGATTGATTGAGGCTAAGCCTCTATGATTGTCATTTGGATTTGATTTGATATAGAGGCTGAGCCTCCTTCATCATACAGCCACATCACTTTTCACTATCACATATTCACTTACAGTTATATCATTGCATCATACAACCATACATCACCTGACACTAACACAGACTTATAGCCATATCATTGCATCAAGTTTTCTATAAATTATTTTTCTTCTACAAATTTATGGCAAGTTATGGATTAAAATACCTGTCGAAAAATCCTAGAATTCATGTTCAAAAGGTGGCCATTAGGCCTACTTCTCTTTATTACTTCTAAAATTTAAGTGGCTATACAGCCTACTTACATAGAAAACACAAAATACAAAATAAATAGCCATGTGAATGGCCTTTTACATTAGGTCATACAAGATGTCAATACCTTTCAAAATATTGACCTAACCTAATGGCCATTGAGTCAGCTAATTTTCTCATTCTTTATCTAACATTTCCCATATAGTGGGAAAATATCTCTTCAAGTATTTTCCATTGATATATCTCTTATGAGGTTCTCCTTCCAAGTTAGAAAGCTAATAGGAATTACCTTCCAAAACTTTACAAATTCAGAAGGGACGCTCCCAATTTGGTGACCATTTCCCGAATTCTCTGTCCTTGGACCTTATGGGGAGTATCATCTTCCAAACCAATTCTCCTTCCTGGAAATCCTTTTTTCTAACTCTCTCATTATAGGATTTAGAGACTTTCTTCTTCTATACAATAATGTTGTTCAAGGCTTGTATCCTCACTTCATCAAGTTACTCTAGCTCCATTTGCATTACCTCATTATATTCTTCGAGAGTCAGTCCATTCTGCCTTGCAACTCTCAAGGATGGCACTACCACTTCCAATGGGATTACTGCATTATGACCATATGTCAGAGTAAAAGGACTTACCTCCATAAAACTCTTTTTTGACACTCAATATGCCCCCAAGGTCTCAGATAGAATTCGATGCCAATCCCTGGGGTTGTCTTCAAGCATTTTTTCCAAAATTCCTATAAGCACCTTGTTTGAAGCCTCAGACTGGCCATTAGCTTGGGCATAAAAAGGAGTCAACCTGATGAGTTTTATCCCATAATCCTCAGCAAAATCTTTAACATACTCTCCAATGAACATGGTGCCTTGATCAGTAGCGATTGATTCAGGAATACCGAATCTGTGTATAATATACTCCTTAATGAATTGAATCGCATATCTTTGCTCCACCTTCTTCATAGGAATAGCTTCAACCCACTTTATGAAATAATTAGTAGCAACAATAATGAAACTATGTCCTTTAGGTGATGCTAGATGGATTTTCCCTATTAAGACCCCACCCCTTAAATGGCCATGGTTTGATGATTAAATGGAGCTCAGTAGTAGGTACCCTTTGAATACTTTCATACTTCTAACATTGTTGGCACCCTTTTGCATAGTTGATGCAATCTTTTAGGATCCATGGCTAATAATAGCCATGTCTCCTTATCAACCACCTCATTTTGATCCCAACTTGGTGAGTGCCACAAATTCCTTCATGCACTTACTTCATAACTTTCATTGCCTCTACAAGTCTAAGGCATCTCAGTAGTAGTCCATCAAAGCCTTTCCTATATAGTTCACCTTCCCATAATATGAAATTTTGAGCCTTTATTTTTATCTTGAATGGAATTCTCCTTCCAGGGCAATCCAAATACTTCATCAACTCATTCCTCCAATCGTCTTTCATATTAATCCCTACATTCAAAGAATCAATAGTAATACCTCTTTCTGTGATTGATGGATGCATTCTTTTTTCAATCACAATCATTTTGTGTGTTAATTCTTTGCTTATTTTTATTCCAGAAGCAATTTGCACCTACTTATCAGCCTCCCAATTCTCTTCTCTAGAGACATACATAAAAGACACTTCTTCTAATGACTTTAGTATTTGAACAGTTACAGTGAAATAAAGAGATTAAAGTAAACTGCTACATTTATATTCTCCTGACAACTGCTTCAAAACTAACTGTGAATCTCTAATAATTAAGACTTTCTTAGCTCTTAATTCTTGCAAAATCTCTAGACCAATTACCAATGCTTCATATTCAGCTTGGTTGTTGGTACATTTAAAACTCAACTTGAAAGACAAAGCTGTTCTTGCCCTACTAAGTGAAGTAATCACCGCTCCTGCTCTAGCTAAATCCTCTATACTAGACCCATCAAATCTTAGCACCCAATGATTTAACCTCAACTCCATATATCTGTAAATCTGGTTCTCTAGTTTCTTAAATGCTTAAGGACGGATGGTTTGCCAAAATCTGCTAACACTTGTCCTTTTACAGATTTCTAAGGAAAATAGATTAGTGTAAATTTTGTCATTGCCAAAGACCACTTACCAATCATTCCTGTTATAAGAGGTCGATTTAGCATGTACTTCATCAAATCAGTATGAGATACCACATATACTTTGTGTTTGATTAATTAATGCCTCAACTTGGTGTATGCAAAATAAAATGCCAAGCATAACTTCTCTATCAATGAGTACTTAATTTCTGTAGGCACTAAAGTTCTGCTTGGATAATACATAGCCTATTCATGTCCTCCATGGTTGTTTTGAGCTAAGAGACAACCTATAGACTCCTATGTGGCTGAAATATATAACTTAAGGGGAACTCCTTCTCTTAGAGGCATTAATACCGGTGGCATAGATAAATACTCTTTGATTCTATCAATAGCCAACTGGTGCCTTTCCTCCCATGTAAACTCCTCTACCTGCTTAAGCTTCAACAATTCCAAAAATATTTTAGTTTTTCCAGCCAAGTTTGAAATAAACCTTCTCAAGTAATTTACCTGGCCTAAAAACCTTTGGAGCTCTTTTTTTATTCTATGGAGCTTTGGCTTTAATGATTACTTTAGCCTTATTTTTACTACTCTCCTCTGATGCACTAACCTAAGAAATTTCCTGCTTAAACCCAAATGCACATTTCAAAGGATTAAGCTTTAAATTATGCTCCCTCATCCTTTGGAAACTCCCTCTCAAATGCTTCACATGGTCTTTGGCCATCTTAGATTTCACCACTATATCATCAATATAAACTTCCATGTGATGGCTTATCATGTCATGAAAAATGGCATTCATTGCCCTTTGGTATGTGGCACCTGCATTTTTTAAACCAAAGGGCATGACAAGCCATTTGAAAGTTCTTATTGACCTTGGACACCTGAAAGCAGTTTATATACATCATCAACATCAATCAATATTTGATTATAACCTGAGAAACCATCCATGAATGAAAGAAGTTCATTCTTGGCTGCTGCATCTACTAACATGTCTGTAATGTGCATCACATATATATCTTTTGGAGTAGCAGCATTCAAATCTCAAAAATCCACACATACTCGCAATTTACCATTCTTTTTCATAATAGGTACTATATTAGATAGCCATTGAACATACCTTGCAGGCCTAACAAAGCCAGCTTTCAAAAGTTTCTCGATTTCTTCTTTGACTTTTAATTCAATCTCTTTGGACATCCTTCTTGCTGGCTACTGGAATGGACAAAAGTTAGATTTGATAGGCAAGCGGTGCTCAACTAAGCTCCTGCTCAGCCCTAACATATCTTCATAACTCCATGCAAAGCAATCCTTAAACTCCTGAAGAACTTTTACAATTTTAACTTCCAATTCTTTAAATAACAAAATACTGACATATGTTACCTTTGATTTTTCCGAAGAGCATAAATTAATCTCTCCATAGGGTCATATACTTGGTGTTGTACATCCTTTAGTTTGAACCATGCCTCTTTCAAATCCTCGAGCTAAAACTCTTCAACATCATTTACTAGTTCTTCTTCAAAGATAACTTCTACTCCATTAATATCCTGAAATCCTTCTAACTCCAACATGTCAAATGTCTACTGCACATACACCTTGAATACTGCGACTGCAGCTGCCGCCAACTCATCATTGGTGTAATTGATCATGGAATCTCTTCTATGATAGGTTGAGAATTCCCCTATGATAGGTTGAGACATTGCAATGGTTGTCGGTTTGAGGAGAGTTTTGGCTTGTTACACAAGTTCTTCTTTTGTCACATAGATGGCTTTTGGATCTCCTTTCTTATTTCTTCCTGTGAACTTAATTGCACTAAAATCCATGTCATAGTACCTAGCCTCAACTGAATCACCGCAAGTTAAGAAAGGTTGTCTATCTGCCCATACCACCTCTACATCATCACTTTTCCAAAACAACAGAAACTAATGAAGGGAAGATGGTACACACCAATTGGCATGTATCTAATCTCTCCCTAGCAAAACATTATAACTTGCAGATGAATTAACAACAAAGAAGGCTGACAAGGAGATTTTACTACCAATAGTAATCTTAATAGGTAAAACACCAAGTGTCTTAGTTACCTCCCCTGTGAATGTAGATACTGATACTTCTGCTGCTATCAAGTCATCCTCTGATCTTCCCAAAGCCCTTAGCATTCTGAATGGTAATACATTTACCGCCGACCCATTATCCACCAATACTCTAGACACTGCCTTCCATTCATGTGAGTTTTCATGTATATTGGCCTAATGTGTTTGGTCATCTCCATAGATGGCTTGTCAAATATCACTTTTTTTGGTTTGTTTGGATCAGTAGCTTGCATGGTGATGCTACTCTTTCCTTCCTGTTCCACAGATGATGTACCTTGATGCTCTTTCTTTTTTCTTATAATTTTGATCACATCTTCTTCTTTAGCTTCCTTTGACTTAAAGCTAAAAGGTGGAGTAATAGAGGTTGTAGCACATCCAAATGGAATAGAAATCTTTCCACCCACAAAAGTCCCCTCTATCATGGATTTGACATCTTCATCTTAAGAAATTTCTTTAGAACTCCCTATAAAAGACAACAGGTCATCTTCATCCTCTGTGAAATCCACATCTTCAGTAGCTTTTCTGCCAAACTTAGAGTTTGATGGATTTTGTATTTTTTTGACTTTCTTCCTCTTTTTTCCATCTTTTACAACTCTTTGCCTTAACAATCTCCTCTTTTGAGTTCTGGTCAAAGGTTGAGGGAACTTTTTATGTTGAACCCTATGCCATTGATTGCTTGGCAATACAACTGGAGGAGTGACAAATCTTGGTTGATTTCTCTAAAACTTAGGTGCAAGGACGACGTATTTTTGAGGGACACGTTGAATCCTTGGAAATCTAGTAGGAAGTCTCTTCTCAACCTTCATCTCCTGTTTTTCCATTAAAGCCCTCTTAAGAACCCAGACTTTCTGATACACCTTACTAGGCTTGATTTCTGGTTCTTTCCTCCTTTTCTCTTTTGCTTTCAAATTGAGGAAAGTCCATAGGTCAAAAGTAGCTGCAGTAATGGGTGCCACAGGAGGAAAATGATCCTCATCTATCAACATGGCTTCTTTCTTCTTAGGGAACTTCAAAATCCCTTTGTTGATCCTATCTTGAACCAAATTCCTAAAAGACCAACAACTGTTAGTAGTATGATTAAATGAATTGTGGAATTTATAGTAGTCTTTTCCCTTCAATTCCTCCTTAGAAGGTAATTTGTGATCTGGAGGCAATTTGATAAAATTTTCCTTCAGTAGGAAATCAAAAATTTCTTCTGTTTTTGACACTTCAAATGTGTATTGAGGAGCAACATTTGTTGCATGAGCTTTTTTTCATGCATCTAGAATTTTTTTCACTAATGAAGGGCACACACATGATCCATTAATGGATAGATCAGCTACTGCCACTTATCCATTCAGCTCTTGGTAATAAGTCCCCATACTAGACCTCTTTCTGTGATTGTTTTCCCTTAAGAGTTCCTCTACAACTTTTCCTGCTAACTCGTAAAAGTCCTGAAATTCCATTCCCATAAATTTCTTACGAAGCTCAATATCAACCCCCCTCTGAGCCATCTTCACAAATTCAGTTTTAGGGAGATAAATCTTGCAGCGATTCCTCATTTTCTTGAATCAAGCAATGTACTGGTCTGTTGATTCTCCAGCTCTTTGTGTTATTCTAGACAACTCTACAATGCAAACTTCTGGCTTTATCCTGATGAACTGTGTATGAAACTGCCTTTCCATCTCCTGCCAATTCATGATGGAATTTCTAGGCAAAGTGGCATACCAAGTAAATGTCATACATGTTAGAGAGTTAGGAAATAGTATAAGCTTAAAATTAGCAAAGTTTTCAAAATTAGCCAGTTCACCACACTGTATACTAAATCTAGCCACATGCTCCAAGGTTAATTGGCCATTCTCTCCTAAAAACAAAGCAAAATCAAGAATTATGTACTCTCTTGGGTAAGGGTTTTCCTGTCAATAGCTTATGGGTAAGGTTTGTAGAATTCTAGTATGCCCACTTGTCTCAACCCAGGGCCATACAACTCTTGCATAGCTTCTCTCAATGCATCTCTATCAACTTGAGGTACTAAAAAAACTTGTCTAAGAGGGACATTTTGATTTCCCTATTACCTCATCCTTGAATCATGCCCCTAAAACCCCCCGAGCCTTCTTGAAAAGGCAGTCCATCATTAGGTTCATATAGTAAAGGTTGATTGATAGGATTTGTATTAGCACAAACTTGTTAAAGAACTCCTAGCCTGCCGTTGTGGCTGCCATTAAGTGGAGCACCTCTTGGGATAACATTCTCCTCCCTCCTATGTGGTGCAAGATTCCATTCATCATGTAACATTTGAGAGGCTCCATTGCTTTAATTGCCATTCCCTTCTAAAGAACCAGTAGAAGATCCTCCTTGTTCTTTTCCAATATTATTTTATTTTACAGGTTTTGGTGTAGTATTCTGGCCTACACTCTGCTCTACATTTGAATTCGCTTTCTCTGCCAAGTTGGCTAACATGGAAGTTATACTCTGCAGAGCCTTAGCCTATTCCTTAGCAACTTTCATCTAAGCCTCCATCATATTCTTCTGATTCTCACAGTGTAGCCTAACTTGTTCGAGCAACAACCGTATGCTAGTGTCAGTGCTATTTGTAGTCAGTAATCTATCACCTTGTCCGACAGCAGATCCTGCTTGATTGACGAGTACCTCATTGTGGTGTTGAGTCTCTTAAGGCACTAAATTCTTCTCAATTTGTTCCACTATAGGGGGAACATATCCTTCTTGTCCTGCTTTATCAACAGGGACATTGGCATCCTAAGACACTAGGGTATCATTTCCAGTATTCTTCCTTGGCATTTTGAACTAGTCCCACCAAGTGTGCCAAAATTATATTGGTGGAAAATTTGAAATTTTGAGCATGCCATGCGTGTTAGGTAGGAGAACTGAAATCTTACGCCTATTGACTTTTGAGATCAAAATGAATTGTGGATCCTTGAGCTTCCTTAGCCACAATTCACTTGGATTCGAAATGCCAGTAAGTAAAATGCTAAAATTGGGAATTGGATGAATTAATGAACAGTAAATTG
Organism: Reutealis trisperma; assembly: GCA_947687605.1. NCBI lineage: Eukaryota > Viridiplantae > Streptophyta > Magnoliopsida > Malpighiales > Euphorbiaceae > Reutealis > Reutealis trisperma. Next base: position 28,715 of record CANTUT010001986.1, read on the forward strand.
GAATAAAACTAGTAGTTTTGGATTGCATTAATTGAAATTGCATCAAAGGGAAATATAACAAAAAAAAAACATGGAAAAATATAACAAAAAAACATGAAAACTGGAATCTTGACAGTGAAGTGAGAAACTAACAAACAAAATGCTAGGAAATTAAAGTATGAACAAAGAAAATTGCTTCAAAATCGTAAATGCTTCAAGAAAAATTCTAATATTATGTAGTTTTTTGGGTGTTCCTCTTTCTTTTTTTTTCCCCCCAGATAACTACCCACTTTCGCGTAACTGCCATGACTCCATCTCCACTTTTAAAATTTTAACTTCCACCATCTACTTCATCAATTGTAATTTAAAATCTGAAATTTATAATTAATGGGCTGGGCTATTTATTGGGCTATCAAATTTAGGCACAAACATACTTATAGTCAATCTCAGTTTACCATTTAATTTATACATTAACATAACACTTGTCAAATGCTTTTGATCATATCAACTTTATACTATCTTACACACATAGAGCATCTAAGAATTTTTAAACATTTATTTAAATACAAATAATTATCAAATTTCCAACTACTACTTTGACTTAGTAATTCTCAAGGAAGAAATGATTGCTTGAGGAGCCAACTTGCTACTATCTAAACTTTTGAGAATGCTCAATCTTCACCTGCAAAAACTGGTGAGAGGAGGGAGTGAGAGGAGGGGGCGAGCTTCGGGGAAATCTCAGTGAGCAAGAATACAATCAATCTTTTGAAAATTTAAATTATAATTCACTGATCATATTTTATAATTCATGAAATCTAAATCTTTAAATTTATTTATTTACTTGGAGCTATTCCCATTTTTTAAGGAAATTATACAAGTAAATCTTCATTTCCAACTCTGCATATTTTTGAAATCTTTTGAATTATAGCACTTTGATTATTTCAATAGATCATATGAGATGTACTTTTGGAATAATCAAAGATACTTTACTTTTTGCAATAAATAGATTATAGTATATAAAGTTCACATTTGAATTCAAACAGTAACTCATAATTCTTATCTTCATTAAAAGGTAATAATCTTTGGTAAGGTAGAACATGCTTAAGCAGTTTTCAACACTAGTGGTATATACAAAAGTTTTTAAATTCTTAAGATTCTAGAAACTTCAAACTTTACTATATATGTTCACAGATTGAAATTTCATATTCATTAGAAGTTAGACAACTTTATACAACATATGTTTAGTTTAAATATATAAATACCAACATTGAAATCTATTTATTACATACATATAATTCTTTAAAAATTTCATAATTCATTATAAGAGATTTAAAATAATAACTCATTATATAAATCTTCAAAATTCATATATGATAAGAACATTAAATTTTTAGACGACTACATATATATAAATAATTGTCTTATCATATCAGTATACATATTTTTGAAAACATTTTATTTTCAATAAGCTATAAAATCAATAACTTAACATTTTTAATATCTCAAGGGAAATATATATAATTATATTTAAATCTTGTAATTCTTGTAATGTTCAAAATACAACTTTATAAAAAACTATATAACCATATGATTTTCAAATATTCAAGTAAAATTCATATACATACATGTAAAAGAAATTTCTAAATATTAAGAAATCTATAAACAATTAGCTTTAATATATATATATATATATTAAACGATAAAATGTAATCAAATAATTTATATTATATAATGACACATATTATTGAGATATTTGAAATGAAATTATATAAAATCAACTATTGATACTCATACAAGAAATATATATTAATCGTATGGAAATCTACATATTTATAATTGGAAATTTTCCTCAGATGACATATCATTAAATAAATTTATATAATTGGTGCTTTATATATTTTCAAGGATATTAACAAATTAGAAGGAAATATTTTATACACATATATATACTTTTTAATTCAAAGGAGACAATATTCAAACTTTTAATTATTTCTATTAGAATGAATCTTTTATTGCTGTAGAGTTAATTTGTCACTTTACTTTTAGAACATATGGCAAATAGGGTGAAAACATTCTTAGATCTTATAATTAGCTTGGTTGAGCATTAATGAACAAGAAATTCGACATGTTCCATTACAATGTAATTGAGGTCAACAGAGATCATTCACTTAAATTGGGGTAGGGGCTCTTTTCAGCATACCCGAAGCAGAGACTCTTTATATGAGCATGCTCCCATATAGTTGGCGTAGAGGCTATTTGTAGCATACCCGAAACATAAAGCTCCCTTAAATTTGGGGTTGAGGCGCTTTGGCATACCCGAGGCAGAGGTTCCTTTTAAAACATACCCCCATATCACTTGTACATAACTTGATTTTTTGTGTGCACATAGTTTGATGTCTTACCCACATCCAACGGCAAACGAGGATCTCTGTGTTAGGGTTAATCCTTGATAAAAAGGGGAAATTTGGAATTTCATAAATTTTCAAGGTTCAAATGGCTCATTCGAATTCAAGGTTCACATATACTTTTTGAAAGATTTTTCATATACTAGTAGGAAAAAGATACCTTAGGTGACACTTAAAACATATATAAGATCCTTTCGGTAGTTTAGGGCTCACACTTTAACCATAATTATATTACTAATAATTATACATGTAATTTCTCTTTAAGAAGGATATTAACTAGTACTTTAATTTTACATATAGTTTTCCATATTTTTACTTACTTATTTAAACATAAGAACTTTAATACAGTTACAATTTAGATATAAATTCATATATATAAGCAAGGTGCTTATACATAACTTTGACCATTTTCGGTAACTTTTCAATTAATTTTGTGAAGCATTGGAATTTTTTCTTAATTAATACTTTAGAAATATTTAATATTTTATGATAGAGCTTTTCGTGTCATACTTATTGGAATATCAATTAAGTTTATAATCTTTGAAATTAATAGAAAATTGATTATAATATAAATTAACATTTTAACAATCTATTACTTATCAATAAATAATGGAATTTCATATTACCACAAACATGCTTTTTAATTTAACAATAACAATATTTTATTAACTTTAAAGATTTTAAACTTAAACATAACATTATGCACTCTTCACTCACCTGGCTGTCGATCACTATCCAGCTAGATATCCACTTCTCGCTGTTATCCTCTGAATTTCCCTTTGAAATTTTCCTAAGAACACAATATCATAAATTAAATACTATTATACTGTTTCTTTATTATCTATCTTTAATCTTTAAATTATCTACTGAAAATTCGGTAGCATCTCCTCTAAACTAAGATTAACTCCCTATTACCATAAATTCAATTTATCAATGATAATGATAATATCACAATAAAATGGTCCAACCCAGACCTTCAATACACTAATCCCATCCGCCAATTCCATTCTTCATTATCAAACTAACATTCAACCAATTCAATTCAATCAATACCAATCTTCACATCTCACTTCAATCTTTCAATTAATAACCAATAATACTTTATAATAATACGAATAACAATTATCTCAATTCAATTATCCAATTTAACTAATTAATTGCAATAAACTATTTACCTAAATTCTCACAAATAAATCCATAATTCAATATCTATATACAATTAGGAGTAAAGATTTATGTCATATGACTCGGTTTAATAAGTCGGAGCTACTATCTAAAATCGTCAATTTTGGGGTCGCTGGAAAATTCCAATGATAACCAAATTTCGTTCTAATGGTACCAACAGTTAGCTTACGAGTTGAGGAGTTCAAATATACACTTTGCCTCTTGTAATTCGCCAGAAAACAATTAAAAACAGCATCGAAAGCTATTAAGAACGCCGGATTCTAGTCAAAATAAAAGTTATCTAAAATTAACAAATGAAATACTAAATCGAAACTGGAATCACGAGGAATTTAACCATACAATTTCGATGAGAAAGGAGATCGAAAAATAGTTGGAAATTGGCCTGGAAGATTTCTGCCACTAGCCCTTTGAACGGCAAGTGTGCCACCGTCAAGTGGCTGCTGGCGATAAGCGCTGTGGCATTCGAAAGCTGGGAGGGCGAGCTTCCTTCCTGACCGACACATGGTGGTTGGAGACGGTTGGACGGCGGTGAACTGATGCTGCCGACACTCTCTCTCTCTCTATTTCTTTGTCCCTATTTCCTTGCCTCTGCTTCTCTGTCCCCGTTTTCCCTTATGCCCGTGTTCAGTTTTTAAGTTCCTTCTTTTTTTCGGTATATATATATATATATATATATATATATATACACACACACTAATAATAATAATAATATTTAGTTACATAAAATTTTCAAACATTAATTTTAACCAAAATATTTATTTCACAAAAATTCACAATATTATTCAATAATTATGATATAAATCATAATATAAAATTTCAAATATTAATTAAACAAATTTCTATATTTCACAATAAAATTTTAATTTCTTTAATTTAAACTTTCTCATTTAGATAAATAATAAATTTAAAAAAATCAATACTTCATTTAACAGAATATTCTCTTAAAATATTAGTGTAATAATATAATAAATTAATATCATTTCAAATATCAATATAAAATATAATAAATAAATTATTCCAAATATCAATATTAAATTAAAAATAATTCACTATTATTTACAAATACTCATATAACAATATTAATAAATCACATATATAATATCAAATATCAATATAAATTTAGTTTGTCAATATCAATATAAATAAATATTAATATCAATATCAATATTCAAATATAAATTCATAAATATTTATAACTTTAAATGTCAATATAAATATAATAATAAGGAAAATATTTTCATATAAAATTATTATTTTTAAAACATTTAAATTCAAATCGTTTCAAATCTGAAAATATGCATTTAATAAAATACGAGGTCATTCTCTATAATAAATTCAATTTTCATAAATTTATTTAATAATCTTTATAAATCAAAATTTATTTATCAATTACTTAATAATTTATTTTATAAAAATGCAAAAAATTCACACATAAATACAAAATATATGAATTTAATTTACATATTCATTGTTAATTTAGACACATATTACAATATTAATCGGATATTTTCACATATACTTTTATACATATGATATGTATTGAGTTAAGATATTACAATGTTCCTATTGGAGTAGGAAATCTTACCACTCCTTAATTTTAGTACAATTTTATCACTCTATTGTCTCAAAAATAATTGGCTCAGAGGCAAAAAATGATGAGCTAGCACGGTTGTAAGTATGTGATGAGCCAAGCACAGAGGCGTCGTGCTCGATTTGACCATTTAGAATATGTAGAGGCAGAGAATCTTTCAAAATGGAGCAACACAAGGTTGAGGAGAATTCTTGTGTACTACATGATGTGAATGTTGAATTATGACGCTGGGAGTTCTTCATCACTTAAATATTCCATAACTGGCCTAAAAAATATCAATACAATTAAAAATTGAGAATTATAATAAGCTTAATTAGAAAAATCAATTAAAATAATAATCACTCTAAATTATGAGATGTATAAATGATTTTAATTTACATATTTTAAAGTAATTTCATTCAAAATAGAATTAGAAATTTAAGTTATTTCTTTTATGAATGAGAGGAAAATTTAAGAGTAATTAAAAGGTGTTTTAGTCATTTTATATGCACTTAAAGGAAAAACATTAAAAATTATACAGGAGAATTTAACAATGAAACGAGAATACAAAATATAGGGATACATTCGATAGTTTCTCAAAATAAAAAGATTTTAGTGTGAATTTGGTCAAAATCAAAGAATTAAATAGTAATTTATCTATTATTTATTAAAAAAAAGTACTTTAAAATATGCCTTTTTTATTTTTTTGGCCAATAGCACTATAAAATATGCTTAAAAAAAAAAAAGAACTTTAAAATAGATAGAAACTTATATAATAGTAATAGCAAGCCATGCAACTAAGAAAAATTAAAATTAATCTAATCAATTGGAATTTTACACCTCAAAATAATCATATTTGAATAATATTAAAATAAATACGAAATATTTAAAAATCCAATATAAGTTATTTTTAAAGCAAAAAGTTATTTTAAAATAAAAAGTTATTTATCAGTAATTTCTATATTAATTATATAAATGAATTACTAAATTATTTTTCTAATATAAATCAATAAAAAAATTAAATCAACACCCATATGTAAAAAGAAATTTTTTTTTTTTTTTTTTTTGCCAAAGGATATAAAAAGAAAATTGAGCTTTTTTTTTTTTTTTTTATTGAACACCACGGGTGGAGGAACGTGTCAATCCCTTATATTCTTTCATTTTCCATAAACATCCCAAACCCTTATTAATTTTTTTTTTTACCATTATGCATCAATTGAGATTTAATATTATTTTATTTAAAAAGATTTAATAATAAATCACCTCTAGGCGCAAATTTAAAATTTATCTCCATATAATATTTTTTTTCAATTTTAGTAATCTAATTTAATTTAAAATTTAATATAAATTTATGTAATTATATAGTATTTATTATAAATAAATTATAATGGATATCTATAACTCATGACTTTTACAATTTTATAACTCATCCCTTTATTACATTAAGTTACATATTCTCAACTTTATTGTAATTAACTCCATGAGTTAATTATATTGTAATCTATATTAATCTTACTTTATAAATAGGGATACTTGTAGTATTGTTGGTGACACCAAAAAGTAATATAAAATTATTTTTCTTCTTCTCCATTTTTGTGTTCTTATTGCTTTATAGTTGTTTATTTTCATAACACGTTATCGGAACAATTCTCTATTAATTTGTTCTAGCATATAAATTTAAGGTAATTATTCTAAATTTTCTTTATGCTTTTAGGTATGTGTTATTCATTGTTTATCTATGACTATTTTTCTATTATTATATTTATATATCTAATAACTTACTAAATTATTACAGTAAAGGTATTATTCTTGAATTTGTTTGGTGCACAGTATATATGGTTCTTTAGTTTGTTTTATCATATTGTATAATTGATTTTTCTTCATTCACTGTTAGTACTGGTGCGCAATATATGGTCCTCATCCATTTTTGTCCTCTTATTGATTCTTATACATAATACTTTTTTTTTCATTGTTAGTATTTGTATTTATATTTATTCACCAGCTAATATGTTTTAATTTTCATGGTACTTACTTATTCCCAAAAGTTATTTCGTGTCCATCTCAAGAGAATTAATTTTAGTTGTCTAGTATCAAATTTATTTTCTTGCTCTCAATTGCTTTTACATCATCTAGTTTTATATTGTTTTAGTTTCATAAATATTTGTTTTACTATTTATATACATATACTGCCATGTCTAAATATATATATATTTTGTTTTGATTCTATCTTTGTTTTCAAAATATTTATAATTATTTTCTTTTCATTATTAATACTACATTTTATATAATTATTATTTTGTGTGATAGTTTCATCATGTCAAATCTCACAAAATTTAAGTTTGTGGCACTTGATATTAGGGAATAATTATCTATCATGGATATTAGATGTTGAAATTCATTTAGATACTATGGTTCTCAAAAATACTATCAAAGAAGAAAATGATGTTTCAATGCAAAATCATGTGAAGACAATGATTTTCCTTCATCACTACCTTAATGAAGGGCAAAAAGTCGAATACCTTACTGTAAAAGATCCACTCGTTCTTTGGAAAAATTTGAAGAAAAAGTATGACCACCAAAAGACAGTAATTCTCCCAAAAACTCGTTATGATTAGATGCATTTACAATTATAAGATTTTAAAACTGTGAGCGAATATAATTTTGCAATATTTAGAATTAGCTCTCAATTAAAATTATGTGGAAAAAAAGTAACTGATGATGATATGTTAGAGAAAACTTTCTCTACTTTTCATGCCTCAAATGTACTCCTGCATCAACATTATCGAGAAAAAGGCTTTAAAAAATTTCTAAATTAATTTCATGCCTTCTTGTGACATAACAAAATAATGAGATGTTGATGAAAAATCATGAGACACGTCTTACTAGTTCTACTCTATTCCCTAAAGTGAATGTTGGAACATATAATAATAATAATGAAAATGTAAAAGGATGTGGTAGTGGTCGTGGTCGTGGTCATAGCTGTGGTCGTGGTCGTGGCCTTGGTCGTGATCATGGTCATAGTTATGGTCATGGTTAATATAATTATCATGGTGGTTACAATAATAATTTCAATTCTAAAAATATAAATTACCACCAAAAGTGGGATAACAATGATGTAAAACAAGACAATGTAAAAAGTGGACAAAGTAAATGTTATCAATGTGGTATGACTAGACATTGGTCATATACTTGTCGTACGTCTAAACATAATGTTGAGCTTTATCAAGCATCATTAAAGGAGAAGGGAAAAAATATAGAGACCAATTATATTTTTAAAAATAATGATCCTATTGATATTACACATTTGGATATGATTGATTTCTTTGAACCGGTTGAGAAGGAAAATTGATTAAGAAATATTAAGATATCATGAAATTTTATTTTGTGTGCAAGCTTTTATTTTATTTTATGTGTGGTTTATTTTTTTTACTTTATTGTATTTTTTTTTATTTTCTTAATGTAATGTTTTGCCTTATTAATTAATAATATTTCTAATATTATTTTTTTTTTTGGTTTTATTTCAATTAAGAAACAAATCAATATTTTTCTGCTTTTGATTGAATCCAAAACAAATGAAGAAGATATATGTATTGTGGATAGTGCAATCACACATACTATTCTTAAAAATACAAAATATTTTTCTACTTTGAAAATGGGTGAAGCAATTGTTACTACAATATCTAGTAACACAAAAATAATTGAAGGCTCTGGAAGAGCCAATATATTATTATCAAGAGGAACAAAATTTGTCATAAATAATACATTATTTTCTCCAAAGTCTCATAGAAATTTGTTAAATTTTAAAGATATTTACAGCAATGGATATCATATTCAGACTATAAATGAGAGGAATAAAAAATACCTCAATATTACAAACATTATTTTTGATGAGAAATGAAACAACCCGAATTTTCAATTATTTTATAAAACTCTATTTTCGTACGGAAATATCTTATTTTATTATTTTTCTTATTAAAATAAGATTGGAATTATATTTTATTAAATTAGAAATATTCATATTATTTGAATATGTGTTATTAATGACAATTTTGATATAATATTACAATATTATATTATTATGAGAATGTTAATGTAGATTTTTGGAGAATTGTATTTTCGATTATATTTTGATATTTGAGTATTAATAAGGGTATTAATTATATTATAAGTTGATTATAGTATTTTATCGGATATTTGGATTTTCGTATAATTACTATAATTATCGTTAATAATATTATTGATAGATTTTCATGAGTATATGTTGTAAATTATTATTATTAATATGTGAATTATGAATTATTGTTAATTATTATTATTATTACTATCATTTTCATTATTATGATTATTGGTGGTATTATTATTATTATTATTATTATTATTATTATTATTATTATTATTATTATTATTATTATTATTAATGCCATTATCATTATTATTATTATTAGTATTATTATTTTGTATATATATAAATATGTGGTATTATGTTTATATAAATATATGTATATAGTATTATACGTATATATTATACGGTTTGGAGTATATATATATATAAGCATATCAGTTTTTAAGTAAAAAGGAAAAGAAGAAGGGAGCTGATTGGTTGGGAAAGAAGAGGAAAATGGTGCGTTTTGGTAGAACAGAATGGGTAACAGAAGCAGGAGAGAGGAGAGAGAAAGAGAGAGGCTGAGAGAGAGAGAGAGAGAGTGGGCCGTGTTCCGGCGGGCGGTGGCAAGCACCGCCACCACAGCTGGGTAGCAGGAGGACCGGCGACCTCGGGGGAGGTGGCAGCTCGGCGATCGGCGGCGGCACGGCGGCGTATGCGAGGAGAGAAGGACCGCCGGCCACCGCAACTTCAAATCCATTTTCCGGCCGATTCCGGCATCGGAATCCGGCGATCTTGGTGCAGTTTTACTCCTGGAGATGAGAGCTTCACTTTGGTACCTGCCTTGCCCCCTGAGGACCACCGGAGGAGGAGATCAAAAAATACCAAACCGTGGCTTTGGAGGCATTTTTCGGTGGCTGGAGGGCGAGTGCCGGCGAGTGGTAACTGTTTTTGGGCTCCTGGGGTTGAGATGAGTCTGCTGGTGTGGGGTTTCCCCTGATCCGCCACCACCGGCGGCGGCGCGTGGCTGGCCGGCGGCGGCGCGTGGTGCCGGTGCGTGGGGAGGTGCAGTGATTCTGTTTCGATGTTCTGGCACAATCCTCGACGTCCGTATGTTTGGAATTTGTGAAGGTGAACCCGGAACCCTTGTATTTTCAGTTGGTATATGAGTTAATCTATGTTTAGTGGTTTTAAAGTATTTGTTAGGTTATCGACTCTATTCTGGAGTCGAGTATAATTCTTATCGTGTTTATGTTCTCTGTTGCGAGGTGTCGGTGTCTGGCGTCTTCTTGGTTCCAAGGCTACTCTTCTGAGGGAAGTCGGTCGGAGGCGTCGACAGTTATGTGAGTAATACTCACTAATATATTATCCTATTTCCATTTCATATGCATGGTTGTGTGTATATATATACATATATTATGCACTACTATTGCATCTATAAGCATGTGACATTTGACTGTGAGTGATGAATTGATATTCTATATTATGTGCCATATTATGGTTGTGATTGATGGATGGAGGTTGGGAGGATACAGTACCACCTAGGATTATGGGATTATTATGGTTATGATTTGGATTATGATGAGATTCATAAGATGAGCTATGACTGATGGATGTCGGTCGGGCCTGCTCATCGCCAGGGCTGCTATCAGTCGGGTCAGGGCTGCGTGGTACAGACCAGTGACGGCCGGGCCCCTTGGATATAAGAGACAGATTAATTGGATTCAGAGAGCCAGAGTAGGGGGATCGGCTCCCCATATGGAGTACTGAGTATCAGTGTGGTACTGTAGACCATACCCCATCCTTGCTTGATTTGATGATTTGTCTGTCTATATGACACGGTGCATATCATGTGCATTAGATTCTATCTGTTAGATACCAGTTTAATATATTAGCTGGTATCATTCACTGTGTCGAACGCTCATTCATGTTCATCTTGTTGCTTTCAGGTCAGGGAATGAGCTAGCGAAGGAATTGTAATTGAGTAGACTGCCAGTATCTCTTCGGCAGTAGTTTGTATTGTTGAGTATTAAGAATGTATATAATAGAAGTATATTTGTAACTGTAACTCTAGAACTCCGCAATGTTACATTTTGTAATTGAGCTTTTTGTATTATTTTCAGTTATGTAATCTTTGGGGTTAAGCAGAACCTTTCTGTAATTTATGATTTTCTGGTAATTATGGAATAAGTGATGTTAGGCCAATTTGATATTGTGTTATGTTGTGATTTCGTTTGGTTCTGCTTACCTTGTTTGGGCCCATAGCCCTTCCCAGTTGGGCTTTTCAGTTGTGTGATGCGGGCTTTTTGTCTTGTGGTTTGGGTTAGGCTTACTACGGGCACTGGTAGCCACGTTCATGTCCCATGTCCTAGTGCCGGTCACGTGCCCTCGGGATCGGGGCATGACAAGAAATGTGTATTAGAAAAATTTTCTGCACCTTCCCTTGGTTTGTTTAACACAAAAATTAGTACAATTGAAGCAAATCTCATACAAAACTAGAAGTTTACATATCCAAATATTTTTGTTATTTGGCATGACCGATTGGGCCATCCTGGTTCAATAATGATGAGAAAAATTATTGAAAATTCACATGGATATCCATTGAAGAACCATAAGATTTGTCAAGAAAATGAATTTTTCTGCACTGCATATTCTCAAGGAAAATTAATTATAAGATCATCACCAACTAAAATTGAAATTTAATCACCCACATTTTTTTAACGTATTCAAGTTGATATATGTGGACCTATTCATCCACCATGTCAACCATTTAGATATTTTATGGTTTTAATAGATGCTTCAACTAGATGATCATATGTGTTTTTATTATCATCATGTAATTTAGCATTTATGAGATTTCTTGCTCAAATAATTTTATTACAATCACAATTTCTAGATCATCCAATTGAGACAGTTCGTCTTGATAATGCTGGTGAGTTTACATCCCAAACTTTTAATGATTTTTGCATGTCACTTGGGATAAAAGTTAAATATCCTGTAGCACATGTTTACACGTAAAATAGATTAGTGGAATCACTTATTAAATGCCTTCAATTAATAGCTAGACCATTGCTTATGAGGATCAAACTCCTTACTTCAATATAGGGACATGCTATTTTACATGCAGTAGCACTTATACGTATTAGACCAATAAATTATCATAAGTTCTCCTTGTTACAATTGGCTTTTGGTCAAGAGCCAAATGTTTCTCATCTCAGAATTTTTGGATGTGTGGTATATGTTCATATTGCTCCATCATAACATACTAAGATTGGTCCCCAGAGGAGATTAGAAATATATGTTGGATTTGAATCTCCCTCAATAATTAAATATCTTGAACCATTAATAGGAGATATGTTTGCAATTTGCAGATTGTCATTTTGATGAATCAACATTCCTAACATTGGGGGGAGAAAATAAAAAGGTTGAAAAAACAATAACATGGAATACTTCATCATTGTCTCATTTAGACCCTAGAACAAAATATTATGAACAAGAAGTTCAAAAGATGATCCATCTACAAAAATTAGCAAATCAACTGCTAGATGCACTTGCTGATCCAAAAAGAGTAACAAGATTTCATATACCAGCAGTCAATGTTCCAATTTATATTGACATCCCATAAGGACAATCTATTAATGAATCTCAAACATACCTAAAGAGTGGAAGACCTATTAGTTCTAAGGATAAAAATCCTCAGAAAAGAAAAATAGTAAATAATAAAGATGATTTTATTAAGAAGAAAGATACTAAAATAAATGAACTTCCTAAAAAATTACAAATACCCAAAGTTGGTAAAAATAATGAGATCTTGATAAATTATGTTAGTTCTGAAAAAAAGATGGAATAGAAATGAAATGGCTATAGACTACAATTTTGCATATAATGTAGCATTAGATATTATGAATGAAAATATGGATCTTGAACCATAATCTATTGAAGAATGTTGAAATAGAGATAATTGGCCTAAATAGAAAAATGCAATACAAGCAGAATTGAATTCACTTGAAAAGCATAAAGTTTTTGGACCAGTAGTCCAAACACCTGAAGGTGTGAAACTATTAGGATACAAATGGGTATTTGTGCAAAAAAGAAATGAGAAAAATGAAATCACAAGGTACAAAGCAAGACTTGTTGCACAAGAATTTTTGCAAAGACCTAGAATTGATTATGAGGAGACATACTCTCTTGTGGTGGATGCAATAACTTTTAGACATTTTATTAGTTTGGTAGTACATGAAAGACTTAATATATGCCTAATGGATGTAGTCATAGCTTACCTATATGGCTCAATTGATAATGATATCTATATGAAAATCTCTGAATGATTTAAAATGTTGGAAAAAATACAATGCAAGTTCTCGAGAAATTTATTCAATTAAGTTACAAAGATCTTTGTATGAATTAAAACAATCTATACACATGTGGTAGAATCGTCTTAGTGAATATTTGATAAAAGAAGGATATAAAAATGATCCAATTTGTTCATGTATTTTTATAAAGAAATCTAGATCTAAATTTGACATAATTGTTGTTTATGTTGACGATTTGAATATTATTAGAACTCCTAAAGAACTTCCAAAAGCAGTAGGTAACTTGAAAAAGGAATTTGAAATGAAAGATCTTGGAAAGACAAAGTTCTGTCTCACTCTACAAATTGAACATTTAGGAAAAAGAATTTTTATTATCAGTTAAATTATATAGAAAATGTCCTTCAACGATTTTATATGGACAAAGCACATTCATTGAGTAGTCCAATAGTCGTTCATCACTTGATTTGAATAAGGATCCTTTCAAGCTTCGAGAAGATAATGAAGAAATTCTTGGTCCTGAAGTGCCATATCTTAGTGTAATAGGTTCACTAATGTATCTTGCTAATAATACAAGGCCTGATATTGGTTTTTTTGTCAATTTGCTAACAAGATATAGTTCTTTGCCAACCCGAAGACATTGGAATAGTATTAAGCACATATTGTGATATCTTTAAGGAATTGGTTATGTAGATGCAGGATATTTATCTGATCCACACAAAACTCAATCTCAAACGCACTATTTATTCACATATGGTAATATAGCTATATCTTGGTGTTCTACAAAGCAAACAATAGTTGTTATTTCTTCAAATCATGTGGAGATAATTATCAGATTGACCGAATGCCTCTCACTATTGTGAGAATTCCATTAAATATAAATCTGCTATCTTTACATGGAAACTATATATATATGGAAAGTACAACTATACACATTTACAGCTATACAAGTCAAAGCTAAAATTAAGGCAAAACCGAGAAAGGAAACATAATCTGTACAACTAATGCAAATAAAATAAGACAGCTGCAGATCCTATTGACATCCCCCCTCAAATTGATGCTGGCTGATTAAGAAGCATCAATTTGCCAACTAGAAATTGATGTCTTGGTCAAGGTAAAGCCTTGGTGAAGACATCAACTATTTGAAGATCCGTAGATATATGAGGAAGAGTAATTATTTTCTCATCATAGGCCTCACGAATATAATGACAATCAACTTCTATGTGCTTGGTGCACTCATGGAAGACTGGATTGGCAGCAATTTGAATAGCACTAGTATTGTCGGCATAAAGAGGAGTAGGCTTGTTCTGAAAGAAACCAAGCTCTCCCAACAACCCATAGAGCCAAACAATCTCAGAGCAAGCAGAGGACATGGCACGGTACTAAGACTGGGTAGAGGACTTGGAGACCCGAGTTTGTTTCTTACTTTTCCATGAAATAAGTGCATTGCCAAGAAACACGCACCAACCAGTGACTGATCGACGATTATTCACACAACCCGCCCAATCAGCATCACTATAAGCTACTAACTGAATAGGTGATGCAGCAGGAAAGTAAAGACCACGATAAGATGTACCCCTTAGATACCTAATAATGCGATGAACAGCAACCAAGTGTGGAAGACAGGGAATCTGCATAAACTGACTAACCTGCTGAACTGCAAAGGATATGTCAGGCCTTGTGATGGTCAAATAATTCAGGCTACCAACCAATTGTCGATAAAGAGAAGGATCGGGTAAAAGTTCTCCCTCATCCTTGTGATATTTCACATTCACCTCCATGGGAGTTTGAACAAAATTTCCTTCTTGAAGACCTGCCAAAGCAATCAACTCTTGATTATACTTGTGTTGATGTAAGAAAGTACCCTTAGAAGTAGATTTCACTTCAAGACCCAGGAAATATTGAAGAGGACCTAAATCCTTCATATGAAAAGAAGCATTGAGATGTTGTTGGAGCTTTGAAATCAATGCGAATCATTCCCTATAATAACAATATCGTCAATATACACCAGAAGCAACACAATACCACTAGCAGTCTTGCGTAAAAACAAAGAAGAGTCATATGCACTATGGACAAATGAAAAATCAAGTAAAGTAGATCGGAACTTGTCAAACCAAGCTCAAGGGGCCTGTTTCAACCCATAGAGAGACCTTTTTAACTTGCACACATCTGAAGAAGGAGTAACAAACAACCCTTGTGGTGGAGACATATAGATTTCTTCCTTTAGATCCCCATGCAAAAAGGTGTTCTTAACATCCATTTGCAGCAAAGGCCAACCTTTGAAGGCACCTATGGCTAGAATGGTTCATACAGTAGTCATTTTAGCCACAGGAGCAAAGGTCTCCTCATAATCCACTCCATACTCCTGTCGGTTACCAAGCACCACCAATCATGCTTTATATCTATCTAGAGAACCATCTGATCGTAGCTTGATATTGTATACCCATTTGCATCCAATGGGCTTAACACCAGATGGACAAGAAATAATATCCCAAGTATGGTTCTCTTGCAAAGCCTGTAACTCTTCATCCATAGCTTTTACCCAACAAGCTTGTGTATCTGCCTGAGAGTAAGAATTAGGCACATTGATATGAGCTAAATTCACATTAAGTGACTTTTGAGGAAAGCCATACCTGTCTGGTGGATGAGAAGATCGAGAGGATCGCCGAGGAACAAAAGCTTCAGGAGCAGGCATCGGATTAGGGATGGGAAGGGGCAGTGAGATTAGTGGAGGTTGCCGTCTCTGATAAACAACACCTGGTTTAAAGCATTCAATAGATCGAGATACATCATCAAAGTTATGAAGCACAACTAGATCATAACTAGGAACAACATGACTCTGAAAGAAATATTGATTTTCAAAGAAGATCACATTCCTTGAGACCCGAATGGGATCAGAAGCAGCATCAAAGCACACAAAACCTTTTTGAGGCACAATGTATCCCAAGAAAACACATTTGACAGATTGAGCAGTAAGTTTGTGACGTTCATGAGGAGGTAGATGTACAAAGCATACACATCCAAATGTATGCAAGTTTTGATAACTAGGATACCAAATAGGCGATAATATGGTGACTCAAAGCCTAAAATCTGAGATGGCAAACGATTAATTAGATAGACAACAGTGGACAAAGCTTCCACCCAAAATTTATGAGGAACAGAAGACTCCAAAAGCAAAGTCCTAACAACATCTAACAGATGGCGATTCTTACATTCAGCCAGACCATTTTGTTGAGGTGTATAAGGGCAAGAATGCTGAGAAATAATGCCATTTTGCTGTAAAAAGGCTTGAAAAGCATGAGACATATACTCACCACCATTATCTGATCTCAACACTTTAGCACAAGTAGAAAACTGTGTCTCAATGTAGGTAACAAATGTCTCAAAAACATGAAGCAACTCTCCCTTAGAATGAAGGAAATACACCCAAGTAAAATGACTGTAATCATCAATGAACGTCACAAAATATTTATAATGCACATGCGAAGCAACTGGTGTAATACCACAAACATCACTATGGATAACATCAAAACATTTGGAAGCATGACTACCATGCATAGAGAAAGGAAGAATTTTGCTTTTGCCAAGTTTGCAAGAAGTACAATCAATAGACAAGCCATGATCAGAAATCTTATCTTTATTTCCTAGAAAACCATGCTTAAATAAATGATGTAAAATCAGAGAATTGGGATGACCTAATCGCTTGTGCCAAATTTCACTCTGATTGTTTACAATAATACAAGACAAAGATAAATTGCTAGGAATAGAAAACTATAGAGGAAACAATTGCCCCACTTTAGGCCCCTTCGCAATCACCTTCCCCGAGACCTAATCCTGCATAAGACATCCATCACGTGAGAAGAAAACATTACAATTAGTATCCACTAGCTGTCCAACTGAAATCAAATTATCAGATAATCCAGGAGAAACAAACACATTTTTGAAGGGAGGCCCAAGATCACCAATCGCACTGATAGATAAGTGACTCCCATCAGCAATCTGAATGGACTTAAGACCATTATAGCTTTAAATATTAACTAATGATTCAGGCTTACCAGTCATGTGATTGGAAGCAGCTGAATCAACAAACCAAGATGAAGAGACAATCTTACTATTACCTTGAAGTCCAAATGTAGATAAGGCTGAGACAATCGTTTGTTGAACCATCTCAGGAGTGAGGGCAGCATGACTGGTGCTGCTTGTAGTGACTATCGGGGTTATAATGGATGAAGATTGTGCTACTGGTGCAGTTTGGACAGCAACTTGAAAGGCCTGTGCTTGCCGATTTTAAGGACGTAATGAACACTCTTTAATGATATGCCCATGTTTTTTGCAATAATTACAATATGGCTTTGTGCAATCGGCAGCAATGTGACCAAATTCTTTGCAACTATAGCATTGAATTTGACCTTTTCCTTTTCCTCTTCCTCTTCCCTGGGCTGCATAGGCAACATTCACCATATTTGAATTCAGTGTCTCTTGTCCCATTTGAGCTTGAGTAGCCAATCTCTATTCTTCCCTCAACAACTCTCCAAGACAAACATCCAATGTAGGAACTGGATTTCGGTTTAATAACCCAGCCCGTGTAGCCTCATATTCTGGCCTCAGCTTCATCAAAAATTGATCATGTCTACTCTCCTCATGAATTGTCTGAAGTGCGGACAGCGCATCCTTAGGTACCTTAGAATGTATAATACTCAAATATTTGCTTCATAAGTTCAAGAAACCAGAATAATATTGCTCAACAGAAAGGTTACCTTGACTGAAATTTGCTATCTCCAATTCTAACTGAAAACGATGTGCATTGTTGTCTTGATTATAGATCCGCCCTAGGTATTCCCACATCTCTTTGGCTGTAGAAAATGACCTCAAGTTGTTCACCATATGTGGTTCAATGGAGCCCAATAGCCAAGAGACAATGCGAGCATCTTTTGCCTCCCATGTAGCGAGTTCATTGGTGTCTTTAGGAGCTGAAGATGTCCCATCAATATGTCCCCACAATTCCTTTCCTTTCACAAACATCTTAAATTGAAACTCCCAACTAGGATAATTCTTTCCATTGAAACAGACAATAGAGTTTTCTTTAGTCATTGTGAAATAGAAAGAACTAGAAAAAAGAAAACACTATAGCAGAGTCTAAAATTGAGAATAAATCTCTAATTAACCTGAGAGGATTAAGAATCAAAGATCTCTAAAAGTCCGACAACAAAGAATCCCAACGAAAATCTCCAAGATAACACCATAGATGTGCTACCACAACCACAGGAAGAACGAGAGCCCAAAACTGAGTTAAACACTAAGATCCCTAAGGGTCGAAACTAAGAGCCCCAAGGGTCGAAACTAAGAGCCCCAAGGGTAAGAACCAAGAGCCCTAAGGGTAGAACCAAGAGCCCCAAGGGTCAGAACCAAGAAAATAACAAATCTAAAAAAAACTGCAAACTTTAGGTTTAGAAAACAAGCTCTGATACCATATTAGATTGACCGAATGCTTCTCACTATTGTGAGAATTCCATTAAATAGAAATCTACTATCTTTACATGGAAACTATATATATATGGAAAGTACAACTATACACATTTACAGCTATACAAGTCAAAGCTAAAATCAAGGCAAAACCGAGAAAGGAAACATAATCTGTACAACTAATGCAAATAAAATAAGACAGCTACAGACAGTTGACAGCTGCAGATCCTATTGACAATAATAGTAGTTCATGAAGCAAGCTGAGAATGTGTTTGGTTAAGATCAATAACCCAACATATTCAAGAAATATGTGGTCGGTATTCAGATAGAAAAATCTCAACAATAATATATGAAAATAACGCAGCTTGTATTGCTCAATTACAAGAATGATATATTAAAGGAGACAGAATAAAGCATATTTGACTAGAATTATTCTTTACACATGATATTCAAAAGAATTATTATGAGATTAGTATTCAACAAATTCATTCAAGTGATAATCTAGCAGATTTATTCACTAAAGCATTACCTACTGCAACATTTAAGAAATTAGCTCATAATATTGGAATGTGTCATCTCAAAGATCTTCAATGATATTGCAAATAGGGAAAGTTTAACACTGCACTTTTTTTCCTTAACCAAAGGTTTTATCCTATTGGATTTTCCAGGTAAGGTTTTAATAAGGCAATATACTATTTACATGTAAGAATATAGTACTTTTTTTCATTCACTAGTTTTTTTTCTCACTGGATTTTTGATAGTAAGATTTTTAATGAGGCATATTTTTTATAAAAATAGACATAGAAAGGGGAGTATTATGAATAAATTATAATAGATGTCTATAACTCATGACTTTTAAAATTCCATAACTCATTCCTTTATTTCATTAGGTTACATATTCTCAAGTTTATTATAATTGATTTCTTAAATTAATTGTATTGTAACCTATATTAATTCTACTCTATAAATAAGGATACTTGTAGTATTGTTGGTGACACCAAAAAACAATATAAAATTTTTCTTCTTCTTCTCCATTTTTGTGTTTTTATTGCTTTATATTTATTTATTTTCATGATAATATTTTATATATTTATTGTGCATTATTTTTTAATTAAATAATTAAAAAAAAATGGTGCACCTCATATAATATATCTACGTTCAGGGAATTACGGCATACGCGTTGCCATGAGATCAACTGAAAATTGACTTTGACCATTTCCTTAACCTGCCCTGTTTATAATTAAACCTCTGCTGGAAAGGCTTTAGCACTTAGCAGCAATAGCAACAAGCAAAACAGAGCATGGCATCAAAAGGAAGCACTATTGGGAGCTCTCTGCTGGTGCCTTGTGTTCAAGAATTGGCTAAGGAGCCTTTGGTTACTATTCCTCCAAGATATATTCGCCCTGATCAAGATCATCCCATTGTTACTGCAACTGAAGATGGTTCATCACCTGAGGTTCCTGTTATAGATTTGCAGAGATTACATGATCAACAATCCATGGATTCTGAATTGGCTAAGCTCCACTTTGCTTGCAAAGAATGGGGTTTCTTTCAGGTATACACACACACTCTCTATCTATGCTTGGTCAAATTTTTCGCAAATAATTGAAACCCCAGATTTTAATTCAGTTCACATAATTGCCCTTTGGGTTAATTGGTAATAGTTATGGGAAATTACTCTTTGTTGGTTGGTGTGCGAACTGAGAAATAGCTTATCCAAGGTCATTATAAAAAGACGATCTTTGGGTCAAATGAAATATAGGAATATAAAAATTCTTGAAATTGGAAAGAAAAATTGCTGGAAAATAATTTACCAAGGACCAACTTTAGAAAATTGTAGTTAGCAAATTGAAGTCTATGAGGATTAAATTTTGATCAATCTTTGCTGGAAATTCTGATGAGTGGATTGGGAATTACTTCTTTACACAAATAATCTTGATTCTTGATGGAATTTTGTTGATTTGACATATAAATATAGTTATGATGAATTTTTATGAATTTTTATTTTCCAATAAGTGGCTTCAATGCTCTACCCACCTAGCTTTTACGTATAGACTTAATTAGTTTTTGTGCATGTCCATTTGATGAATTATCACAGTTGGTAAATCATGGAGTCAGCTCTTCATTGTTAGACAAAATGAAGATACAAGTTCAGGAGTTTTTCAAACTCCCAATGGAAGAGAAGAAAAAATTCTGGCAGTATCCTGGAGAAGTTGAGGGATTTGGACAGTCATTTGTTGTATCTGAGGAGCAAAAGCTTGATTGGGCCGATCTTTTCTTTCTTGTTACTCAGCCAGTTCATTTGAGAAAGCCTCACTTATTTCCAAAGCTCCCTCTTCCTTTCAGGTCTTCTCTCTTATATCTCTTTTTCAGTTGCAAATGTAGGCTTCTTTGCAAGTTCTTGCAACCACATTTCAGTTAATTATTTTGATTTGTGAAGGACTTTTTCTTCTTAAATGCAGAGAAACATTGGAGAATTACTCATCAGAAGTAAAAAATTTAGCAGCAGCTATCCTTGAGCAGATGGCAAAAGTTCTAAAAATTAGAACTGAGGAAATGAGAGATTTATTCACTGAAGATATAAGGCAAACGATGAGGATGAACTATTATCCACCATGTCCTCAACCAGATCAGGTCATTGGCCTTACCCCTCATTCGGATGGCACTGGTCTCACCATTCTCCTACAAGTTAACGATGTTGAAGGTCTCCAGGTTAAAAAGGATGCAAAGTGGGTTCCTGTCAAGCCCCTCCCAAATGCCTTTGTTGTCAATATTGGAGACATTTTAGAGGTAACATATGTTTCACAATTAAAGCTAAACACATGCTTTCAACTTAAGATGCAGCATGTATCATATTTGTATGCATGTGCTTAAAAGTGCGTGTAAATTGAAATGATGAATATAACATAAGATGCACAGTACTGTAGCTAAATGACTTTTCTAATAATGTTATTGCTCATTATATTGCAGATCATAACCAATGGTGAATATCGTAGTATCCTTCATCGTGCGACTGTGAACTCTAAACAAGAAAGACTCTCAATTGCCTCATTCCACTCACCGAGGTATGATGGTGAAATACGTCCTGCACCCAGCTTAATTAATGAGCAAACACCAGCATTGTTTAAAAGAGTGACAGTTCAGGAGTACTTCAAGGGATTATTTTCTCGCGAACTTCATTCAAAATCTTACCTTGATACCATAAGGATAGAACATTGAATAGGGCGAGGCACAAATTTAGCTGATTTTGTGGATGTGGTTAATGTTTTGAATGACTGTATGAAAGAAGTATTTGGAAAGCGCTGTATGAGATGCTCGAGAAGTAGACTTCACAAAAAAGTTCTAAAACCACCAACAATGATGCATTACTGTTGAGTCGCATGAGCATAATGCCTAGAGCAAATTAGAGTGAATTTTATAGCTAATTGTTTCTGAATTTCATAGATAAACCCTTTCCAGCACCTTTTGTCATAAAAAAATACGAGACCTATAGTACCATCTGAATGCATAGCAGCATCTGTTTTTAGCTTGAGGTAACATCAACCTGAGATTTTGTGGTGCACCCTCCTCTTTTTTGTGAGTTTGAATTATAACCAGGAGATTATCTTCTATTTCCTCAAAATAAAATTTTATTACTAGCATACAAAGGTACCAAAACAATAAACTAAAACAAATAATATAAATTCCTCATATCAGTTCTTCTTTAACCGGATCAACCACACTTTAAATGGGTAACGGTTAATCAATAAGCCTCTAGTCTAGTAGTACTGCAGTTGTCTCAAGTTCATTTGTGTGATCTTAAGTTTGAGCCACCTACTTATGCTAAATTTACCAAAGTAAATACTAGAGAAAGCCAAGGTTAAACAAATCAATGTCGATATGAACACTGAAATTAAGAACAAATTATCACAAGTTTCTAAAGCTTGACAACACAATTGACATACCAAAGAGATATCAACTCCCCTTTCGATGAAATCCATACAGATACGAAAGTAAATTACCATGATTCTATATTTACGTAGCTAGAATGATGGTCATTGATTTTCATCTGAGTGGATTTCATGACGCTGAAAATTTGATCTTACTGGGAGAGTATCTCAAAAAGCTCACCAAATGAAACAGGATCGGTTTGAATAAATGATCATTTGAAATTATTATAGATTTGAATTTGAGTTTCCAGTAAAATTATAAAAAAAATAGACATGATAACAAATTTCAAATGCTCGATATTTCAAATGATTGGCTTTCCAAATGGTTGGAAAACTTTTGACAAGGATTGGAAGATGCCAAATAAGATAAGACAAATACACAGTTGAGTGAGTTCCAGATTCTACATCTAGACACTGAAATTTCAATACAGAATTATCAGTTTACTGACAACCTTCCTCTTATGCTAGTCTCCAAGTCCAACTTATTGGCATAGAGAGAATGTGTGCAGTAATTCCGATAGCAAAATGGACGTACGGATGCAGAAATTTGGGTTAGCCAGAGTAATTAATATTATAAACACGTTCCATGAATGAATATACAAGGCCATTTAGGGCACACTCAAACATAGTAATAAATACACGTATCATCTATCACTAATCTTGATTCTAAATCCTTCACCCCAATATTTTTAAAAAATCTATACTTTTTAAAAATTTATATAATTTTATAGTTATCATAATTTTTTAATTTATATAATAGTGAGTGTTAGATAATAAAAGAGCAATGTCTTTAAAATGAGTGTTAACCGATATGAGAATGCTAAGATGGATAAGCAGACAAACTAAAATGAATAGAATAGATAATGAGAGCATTAGATAAAAGGTAGGAATAGCATTAGTTAAGGACAAATTAAGAGAAGGGAGATGAAGACGGTTTGGTATGTGATGAGGGATGAAAGTAACACTCAAGAGAGGCTTGGACCCTCCTGTAGCCCAAGCCCATTGCAAAGCCTTCAGAGACTGATAAACGGAGACAGGGCCCATTGGCCGGACCCTCGAACGATCCAAGTCCAAAGGCCTTTGGACTAGGTGCCACTCCCCTCCTTCGCCAGCCGGATGACTTGCTAAGCAAGTAAGGGCCGAAGCCCTCTGATGACATGTCCAGTCATCCAGCAGGAGGATCGGTCCTTAGACAATCTGCACCATGCCCTGACACCCCCACTACTAGACATCCCCAGGGATGGGACAAGGGACATGCGCCTGCTACTAACTTTCACCAACCAGTATGGTCGAATGACAGAGGGTGTCCTTCCTCAAAAGAAAGGTGTCAGATATACCTAACCCAAAAAATCATACAAAAGGGAAATGAAAGCCTAAGCACAGGTAGTTGAAACTCTGCATTCTCTCATCCCTTTTCTTTCACTAAAATTCTCTGAAGAAAGGCCTAACTTGACCGTCGGAGGGTTAAAGCCAGGCAAAAGGCCTGGCACCTCTCTGATCCTTTCTCTTCTCCTTCGCAAGCATCAGTCTCAGGCATCAGGCCCAAGTCCAAAAAGAGAAGATCTAGCCCATTCCCTTTCATATTGATCAAGCCTGATCAAATTGGCGTCGTCTGTGGGGACGCGAGCTGGTCTTTCTCTCAACTTTGCATTTTACTTTCATTTTGCCTGTGAAAGAAGATTACCATAATGACGAATCATGATGATCCTGAATCTTCAACTCCCTCAAATCTTAGACATTCCCTTCCAACAACTACTGATCCTCCTCTAGCAACTCCCATTGACCTAAACACGTCCCTCCAGCTCCTTATCTCTCAACAAAACACAGTTAGGTCTAGCCAAACCCCTCTGAGCCTCCCAAATCCAGACTTAGCTCCTGCATTGCAGTTTATTAATACTATAGCTGCTTTTGTAAGGAGCTCCCAGCAACAGATCCCCCAGGCACAGACCCTTGTCGCTGTTCCAGAAGTTACTCCGAGAAGGAATGTTGCTCGAACCCTGGAGTATGAGAAACAATCCCAGGGAGCCCTAGGGGTTCGACCTTCCCCAGGGGTTAATGTAGAACAATTGGTCCACTTGGGTGGAAATATGGAGGGGAGGACGAAAGAGCGTCATGGAGGAGAGGAGAGTTCGACCGAAGAAGAAGGGAGTACGCAAGCTTCGCTCCCATACAGTGAACGTAAATTTTTGCATGGAAAAAATTTTCATGCAAATAATACGGAATGGGGCGAAGGAAGGAATAAGGGGAAGTGTGAGTACAAAGAACCAAAGTATGGAAAAAGAGAAAGCCCGAGAGGAAGAGAACAGGATAGATGGGAGTATTCTGTTACTAGTCACCCCTTGAGGGTTTGAAGCAGAAGATCACCAGTTAGTGGCAACAGCCGCAGAAAGAAGGAAGAGAAAGTGAGAGATGCGGTGAATAAGTTTTTAGAAGAGATGAATCAAGGTTATGACGGGAAAACCATGGATACCACCCTAAAGCTCACCCTGAAGTCTCCTTTTACCAGATCCATTAGGGAATACGTTATGCCCAGCAAGTTTAAACCGTCGGTGTTGAAAAAGTATAATGGGGAAACCGATCCTAGGGTCCATGTCATGGACTACAAGCATGCAGTAGAATTGCAGACAGCGGATGATGAGGCTCTATGTAGAGCATTTAGGGGATCCTTGGAAGGAGCTGCAACGAGGTGGTTTGATAGCTTAGAAGAGAGAAGTATCCGTTCTTTCATAGAGCTGGCCAGATCCTTTATGCATCGATTCGCTTCTAGTATTCTGGTGGAGCGAAAAACTCAGTATTTGGAAATGGTGGTGCAAAGGGAGAACGAGTCCTTAAGGGATTACATGGCTCGATTCAATCGAGAAGCATTGAAAGTGACGCACTTGGACCAAGCTCGAGCAATGGAAGTGCTGCAGAATGGAACCTCTCACACGGATTTTCTCAAAGCTTTTTGCCGTTATGCTCCTCGTACCCTGGAGGATGCAATGGCATTGGCCCAAAAGTATGTACGGCAAGATGACGCTCTAGCCTTCAACCAGATGGCAAAGCGGAGAGGAATGGAGATCATTCCTAGGGAAGAGCCGAAGGCGAAGCGAGAAAAGAAAGTGAAAGAAAAGCGAGATGAGAGGCCGACTGGCGGACGAAGGAGGGGAAGAAATAACCAATCACGATCCAGCTTCGACCACAGCAAATTCACCCCCCTCAATGCCAGTCCAGCCGAAGTCTTCGCAATTTTCAAAGAGCAAAATATATGGGCTCGCCCCAAACCAATGGTTGCTCCTCCAGAAAAAAGAAATCAGAACAAATACTGCCTCTTTCATGATACTCATGGTCATAATACCAATGATTGTAGGCAGTTGATGGAGGAGATCGAAAGGTTGATCAAATAGGGCTACTTGAGGAAATTCATAAGAAGAGAAGAATCAGGCAGAGCTGGCCCTAGCGAAGATAGAGAAAGACCCTCGGGAAGAGTAAATGATGGTTCGGCAGGGACCATTCATTGTATTATAGGAGGGCCAGGCGAAGCTAGTGAAAGCAAAAATCGTGCGAAGGCCTTGGGAAGGCTGAGCGAAAGGCCTGAATACATTTATTGTGGAAGAGGGGAAAATCGACTAACGAGGCCAGATGGAAGTACCCTTCGCACCCCTCATGCTGATCCATTGGTGATTCAAGCGATTATAGCCAATTATGTAGTTAAAAGGATCCTGGTTGACGAAGGAAGTTCGGTCAACCTGATAACGAGGGAAGCATATTTAAAGATGGGTCTCAAGAAGGAAGATCTGGAAGAAGTGGGAAATCCAGTTCGCACTTTGGATGGAACGGAGGTCCCATCGATTGGAGTGGCAAAACTACCCTTCACAATTGGCACCGCCCTCGAAAATGTTACTACTATGGTCACATTTGTCATCATCAGGACACATTTGGCATATAATGTCTTGATGGGCATGCCATTGCTATATGACCTGGACGCTTCGACAAATATCAGACACTTGAGGATGACGATCCCAAAGCCCAATGGCGAAGTGTTTCACGTCTATGGCAGTCAGGACGAAGAAGCAGAAAAGAAGAGAAATAAAAAGATGAGAAAGGGCGAAGTCGCTGCAGAGGAGGTAGCTGCAGTTGAAACTGTTACTCCTGAAAAAAGAACCGAGCCTGTAGATAAACTGGAAAAGGTAATGGTGGGAAGAGAGCCTGAAGAGTTCTTGATGGTCAACTCTTCATTAGAAAGTGAGCAGAAGTCGATTGCTCACCAGTTCCTGAAGGAGCATGTCCACAGTTTTGCCTGGTCTTCGGCAGAAATGGGAGGGGTAAAGCCCGAAGTGATAATGCACCAATTGAATGTAGATCTCACCTGCAAACCAGTCAAGCAGAAAAAGAGATGCTTCAGATCGGAGCGGCAAGCGGTCATTGAACGGGAAATAGACAAGCTCCTAGAGGCAAAATTTATCAGGGAAGTGCAATATCCGGAATGGCTAGCGAACGTGGCACTAGTCAAGAAGGCGAACGGGACCTTTCGGATGTGCGTAGACTTCACAGATTTGAATAAAGCTTGCCCAAAAGACTCTTTTCCATTGCCCATGATTGATAAACTGGTGGATTCGACGGCTGGGTATGGATTTTTGTCGTCCTTAGACGCTAAGCAAGGATATCATCAGATTAGAATGCACCCGGAGGATGAGGAAAATACTTCATTCATAACAGAGAAGGGTACATATTGTTATGTGTCTATGCCCTTCGGCTTGAAAAATGCCGGAGCCACGTATCAGCGCCTAGTTAATAGAATGTTTAAAGATCAATTAGGCAGAAACTTGGAAGCATACGTGGACGACATGATCGTGAAAAGCAGAAGCTTTGAGGACCATGTCCGCGACTTGGCCGAAGTATTGGCAATAATGGAAGAGTATGGGATGAAGCTTAACCCGGAGAAGTGTGCATTCTTCATCCAAGGAGGCAAGTTCTTAGGTTGCATGGTGAGCGAAAGGGGAATTGAGCCCAATCCTAACAAGGTGAAGGCCATCTTAGACATGGAACCTCCGAAGAGCATGAAGGATGTTCAGAGGCTGGTAGGGCGAATCGCCGCATTGAACAGGTTCATGTCTAAATCTGCTGAGAGGTATCTCCCTTTCTTTAAAAAGTTGAGAAAGTCAGAGACGTTCGAATGGACAGAGGAGTGCCAGAGGGCATTTGAAGAGCTCAAGGCCTTCCTAAGCTCGGAGCACATTCTGAGTAGGCCTTTGCCGGGTGAAGAAGTACTAATCTACTTATCCGCTTTAGACCAAGCGATCAGTTCGGTGCTGATCAGGGAGGAATGAAAGGTCTAGAAGCCCATTTATTACTTTAGCAAAGTCCTACAAGGGGCAGAGTTGAATTACTCTCCGATAGAAAAGCTGGCCTATGCTTTAGTGCTCTCTTGCCGAAAGTATAAAATATACTTACAATCACACCAAGGAGTGGTTGTGACAGATCAACCCTTACAGAAGGTACTTCATAGACCGAAAACGTCGGGAAGAATGTTATGTTGGTCTGTGGAGTTAGGTCAGCACGGTTTGCAATACAGGGTCAGGTCAGCAATTAAAGCTCAAGCAGTGGCGGACTTTATTTCTGAATGCTCCTTTGGTACCAAAGAGGGGGAAGAAGACCGAACCCCTGAGGAAGGAGGCCTTTGCCGAGTGAAGAAGTACTAATCTACTTATCCGCTTCAGACCAAGCGATCAGTTCGGTGCTGATCAGGGAGGAAGGAAAGGTCCAGAAGCCCATTTATTACTTCAGCAAAGTCCTACAAGGGGCAGAGTTGAATTACTCTCCGATAGAAAAGCTGGCCTATGCTTTAGTGCTCTCTTGCCGAAAGTATAAAATATACTTACAATCACACCAAGGAGTGGTTGTGACATATCAACCCTTATAGAAGGTACTTCATAGACCGGAAACGTCGGGAAGAATGTTATGTTGGTCTATAGAGTTAGGTCAGCACGGTTTGCAATACAGGGTCAGGTCAGCAATTAAAGCTCAAACAGTGGCGGACTTTATTTCTGAATGCTCCTTTAGTACCAAAGAGGGGGAAGAAGACCGAACCCCTGAGGAAAGACACTCATCAATAATGCTATCAGACCTTCAGTGGGAACTCTTTGTAGATGGTGCTAGCAGCAAAGAAGAAAATGGTGTGGGTATCATACTTAGAAGTGCTCAAGGATTTTCACAGGAGTATGCTTTGGGACTGAATTTTGAAGCCACCAATAACACGGCAGAATATGAAGCAGTGATCCAGGGATTGCTCTTCGCCAATTGCCTTTGCGTAGAACAACTCACGGTGTATAGTGATTCGTAATTGGTGATCTGGCAGATAGAAGGAGAATTTGAGGCGAAGGAGCCAGCCATGGCCAAGTATTTGCAAAAAATGAAAGAGTTAGTTCAGAGAATGAAGGACAGAGGAGTCAGGCTGTTCTTTCAAAAGATCCCCAGAGAAAGGAATTGCAGAGCAGATAGTCTCAGCAAATTGGCCACCTCTCGTCCAGTCGAACTCCCTCAAAAAATCTATTTGGGCACCTTGGCCTCCTCCAGCATCGCCGAAGGAGATGAAGTTATGGAGATCGAAGAAGAGCCGTGCTGGATAGACCCCATCAAGTCTTACTTGGAAAAGGGAGAACTGCCTGAAGATGCCCAAGAAGCTAAAAAGGTCAAGCGGAGAAGTGCTCATTTCTCCTTGAACAACGGAACCTTGTACAAGAGAGCTTATTCATTGCCCTATCTGAGATGCGTAAGGCCCAATGAAGCCGAGTACATCCTTCGGGAGATACATGAAGGATCCTGTGGAATGCACATAGGCGAAAAAGTGCTGGCAGCTAAGGCGATTAGGCAAGGGTACTACTGGCTGAGGATGAAAGACGAAGCTGTGGCATTTGTTAAAAAGTGCCCCTCCTGCCAAAAATTTGACAGTGGAAAACATGTTCCAGCAGCAGAGCAGGTCCTTATTTCCAGTGCATGGCCCTTCACTAAGTGGGGGGTAGACATAGTCGGACCCTTCCCCGCAGCATTAGGTCAGAGAAAGTTTCTCCTAGTAGCAGTGTAGTACTTCACCAAGTGGGTGGAAGCCGAACCTTTAGCCACCATCATTGCAGAAAAGGTGATCAACTTCTTATGGCGGAACATAGTGTGCAGATTCGGCATTCCCTATCAGCTCATTAGCGACAATGGCAAACAGTTCGATAATGCTAAAGTCAGGTCCTTTTGTTCAGGGCTTCAGATCAAACAACATTTCTCATCAGTAGCCCATCCTCAAACAAATGGCCAGACGGAGGTAACAAATCAGACTATTCTACAAGGCCTGAAGGGGAGATTGGAAGGATATGGTCGAAGTTGGGCAGACGAACTACACCATGTCCTATGGGCATACAGAACTACTCCTAGGCAACCCACCGGAGAGACTCCATTCAGCCTGACCTATGGCACAAAAGCAGTAATTCCAGTGGATATAGGCCTCCCTAGTGGAAGGATCAATTATTGCGAAGACAGACACAATGATCAAGCCAGAAGAATCGATCTCGATCTCCTAGAGGAACTCAGGGAATTGGCCAGCATTCGAATGGCTAATTACAAGCAAAGAGCTACTAATCATTTCAACAAGAAAGTAAAGCATAGAGTGTTCGGCGAAGGGGATCTAGTAATAAGATTCTTAGAGGTTACAGGCAAACGTGAAGGCACAGGCAAGCTTGCACCCACGTGGGAAGGACCTTTCCAAGTAAAAAGAGTCCTAAGTCCTAGCACTTACAAACTTGTAACCCTAAAGGGAGTGGAAATTCCTCATACATGGAACATCCAGCACCTCAAAATGTATTATCAATAACAATAACAGAAACGTTGTTTGCCTCAAATTGTCTCCATTCGCAATCACGAAGCCTCGCCAAGAGCGGGAAGAACTTTCCTAAGGGGCTCGCCAAGAGTGGAAAGAACTTTCCTAAGGAAAAGCCTAAGTCCTAGTAAATCTAGGCACGAAGCTAAGAAGGTCTAATGGGAGGAGAAGGTGAAAGTGCTTGAACTCCTATTGGAACGGAAACTTCGCTAAGGCATTGCACAAAGGCTTGTTGAATTACAAGTAAAGCATACATAAAAGCAGAAGCATAATAACTGTATTATTCGTGGAAGTAAATGTATTACATTTATTTACAAAAGAATTACAAAAGAATGAAATACAAAAGAATTACAAAAGAATGAAATACAAAAGAATTACAAAAGAATGAAATACAAAAGAATTACAAAAGAATGAAGTACAAAAGAATGTCTAAGGCAGAGGATCGCCTGGAGGAACCACTGCTACAGAAGATGGCAGAGGCTGGTCATTCGAAGGATCTGGCTGAATGACAGATAGAGGTTCGCCTGAGGCAAGACCTGTCCCAGAAGGAGATCCTTCGTCTGCATCCCCTTCGCCCCCGCTAGAAACTTGGGGAATGGGAGACGAAGCGAGCCCATCTTTATCCCAAGCTGGGAAGTCTTCGGGTCGTAAAAGGCCTTCATCCCCCTCAGGAACGAGATCTTGGAACTCTGAAAGGTTCGGCGCCGGAGGTTCTTCAGCAGCATCCAATTCAGATACCACTTGCAGCACATCAGGAAAATGCTCCGCTGCGTCACGAAGAGCATTGTTATAATACTTGGCTGCTACCTTATAAGTGTGGTATGTGATGATGTCATCAAAGCTCTTAGACTGCATAAAATCCCTCACAGCTCTTCGCCGACCTTCTTCGGCCTTGTTAGCCTTCTCAAGTGCAACTTGAGCCCGAGTAGTGGCTTGTGTGTATCCAAATTCTGAGACTCAAAGTTTTTGTTGAGTCTTCTTCAGGAGTTCTCGAAGACTAGGAACCTCTTCGGCCTATCGGGCAAGCTCTTCATTAACACTCTTCAACTTGTCCAGTTGCACGCTGAGATTGGCAATGACTTTGTCCTTTGATGCCACTGCCATAGTTAAGGCGCTAACCTCTCCTTCGGCCTTCGAACGAGCCTCTTCATGGGCCCTGGATTGTTCCATGGCCTCCTCAGCCTTCGCCTTTGCAGAAGCCAGTTCTTCCTCCAGACGGGAACATAATCCCAACCTATCCTCCGCTGCCTGCCGGGCATCTTTATAATGATCCCTCAGAAGACCAAAATCAGTCTTCAAAATTTTAGAATCCAGAAGCGCCTGCAACAAACAACATTGATTAGGCAATGTGCTAAATGGTCACAACTCAAGTGAGTAATGATTTACCTTCTCTAGCAGAGTCTCTTGCCTGGCAAGAGAATCCTCCACAGGCCTGAAAAGAGGCCTAGGGGCCGGACACAGGAAGGGCACAGGAGCCAAGACCGTGGCGGAGGGAGCAATGGAAGAAGGAGGACCAGTAGATGCCTCGACTCCTTCGAGCGGAAGTGAATCCACTAATACAATCTCCGCTGGCTCTCCGATTCGCAGCCTCTTGCTTGGCGGAGAAGCCTCCTTTATTGTCCCTACATCTGTCCCAGGTGAAGGAGTCTCTGAAGTAGAGCGGGCCTCCGGAACGAGGGTGGTTGAAGTTACCGTCAGAGGCCTCTTGCAACGAAGGACTCCCCTACTGTTAATTTCCTCTTAGGGGGACGAAGAGAGGAGACACCTTTGACAGTAACAGCAGCCCCTAGCATGACCCCGGATGAAGCAACAACTGAAGGAAATGCTTCATCGGGTGCAGCAACTTAAGCCCCCTGATCAGCCGCCAGTGGAACAGCAGCTGAAGGAAATGGTTCCCTGGAACCATGACAGGTGCGAACGAAGCCTCCAAGAGAGGCTCCTCAGCAGGGGCGTTCGCTTCGCCCACAAAAACTGCAAAGTACAAGAGCAAAAGCATTCACACATTCAAATAAGCAAATAAAGACACAAAAAGAAGTAAATGATAATAAGAAGGCAAGAAGTTGCCTCTGTTTCTTGAAACGAAGGCCTCCCCTTCGGCCGTAGTATTAACTGGGGAAGGATAAAGCCTCATGAGAGTCGCAAAGTCAGGATATGAAATCCTTTGCTCCTCAATATACTTCTCCCAGGCTTCGACCTCCTCAGCACTAGCAGATCTCCCTAGTATGACCTCCTTCGACCATCTCAAATGTCCCTCGGATAACGCGAGGGTCTTTATTTGATGAAGGTGATGAGGGAGAAGAAAAGTTACCTGCCCCAGCTTCGGCTACAAGGGCACTCAAGTCATCCACCAGGTTTTTCAGACAGGCCTCAAATTCAGCATCAGGCACGTCTGTCAGAGCCTTCTCCAAGTCCGCCAGTTGCTCCGCCCCCCGAGAAGAGTGAGCAATTAGATCAAGAACATTGGGGACGGGGGGCCCTTTTACTTTCAGCTTGGGCGGACGAGGTACGGACACTCCCTTCCCCTTATCACTCGCTGGAGGAGGTGGAGGCGGAGGAATGGAAGCCTCAGAAAGCCTTGAGATTGAAATGCCCCTCTGAGGAGCAGGCCTTGCAGTAATGGGTACAGCTCAAAGTGGAGGAGTACCTCTCTGCACAATAGGAACAGAGCGATCAGAAGCCTTAACAAGTCACCTTCGAATTATTCGAATGGACTTTGCACTGGCCACACTCACCTGGGCCCCTTCTGATCCAACAGCTGAACCGGATCCAGTGGAGACAGGCTTCGTCGGCTTATCCTTACGAAGCTTCGCCGACGAAGACTGCGGGGCGGAGGAGGAGCGCAAACAGAATTTTCCCGTCTTGAGGTCAAGAATGGGAAGCTCAGCATCTTCGCTGAAGGGTCTTGGAGAAACCCCTTTTGTCTCCTTCATGATATCCTGATAATGAGCAGGATCCTTGGCCTCCACTGCAATCGAAACAACAAACACAGCAACAACAAGATCAATACTCCACAGTCAATTAAACCTATAGCAAGTGAGGAGTGAGGAGCAGAGTTACCTCTTATATCCTTCAGCAAAAGTCTAGGAGTTGGAAGGCCGTGCTCATCCTCCGCATAGAAGGAGGCCATCATCTTTTCAGAGTTATAAGTATAACCCTGATGGACCAAGGTCCTGAGGTTCGATTTCTCCTCAGTGGACAGCCTCTTAGGCCACTCAGTAAGGCCTTTAGTGGGACGCAAGAAATGGCCAGGGAAACCAAATCCAGGGGATTTATTGTCGAGACCGTCAGTGACCTCTATCAACCCGAACTTGCCTCTCCAGTCCTTCACTTTGTTCTCTTTACCAAAGAAAAGGCTCCGGCGAGGCCTGGCAGAAGTCATGTAAACCCCTGGTGACCTCTGAGCGCTCTATATCCTATAAAAGCATTGAAACAGGGGAGCAGAAGGACGAATGCCATGAGCGAAGCAGAGAACTTCGAAGACGTGCATGTCCCTTATAGAGTTCGGGGTCAGCATCATTGGATTTACTCCGAAGTAGTTGAAGCATTCAACTTTGAACTTCGTAGGAGGAAAAAGAAGACCAGCTTCCAGCTGGTGGTAGAAAATAATGTAGTGCCGGTTATCTTTAGGCAGAGTAGCTTTGGGGTCGCTAGAGTAAACCCTCTCATGAGCCTCAGCCCGGCGGAATATGAACTGAGTGCTGCCTTCTAAGTTTTGGCCAAAGGCCAAAAATTCAGATGTTTTTGCAATAGGGGTTATCTCCCCCCATTCCTCCTCCAGTATCTTTTGGTAATGGGAGGAGCTCACTTGGTCTCTACGGGGAATGTTTTCTTTTCTGGGGGCCATTGGAATGAAAGAAGAAAGGGAAGCAAATGTCAAAGAACAGATATGGGAAACTATGAAGAATAGGAGATTCGAGAGAATAAGCAAGAAGTTCTAGATATGGGAAGGCAAAGGAATATATATACTGAGAGCGTCCTCGGTAACTGCCACAGCAATAAGTGGGGGCATTAAATGGACGTTCAAAATTTAAAATCCATGGAAAACTTAACCGTCTGCTGTGACACGTGGAAGAATGGGGAGAACGAGGAGACGTGCATTCAATGCGCGTTTTGGCATTCAATGCTCATCCTTGTCAGTTGTGCATGCATTCAATGGCTATGTGACCTTCCATCTACCCTACGAAGACTGTCTAGAATGCTGACGGTTCCTAGCACCTTTGATCCCTTCGATCAGACGAAGGCTATCCTTCGAGAATATGAAGTGAATGCCTAGATCGGATGAAGCCCCCCAGCAAAACGAAAGCCTCTCCAAAGACAAGGAAATGAAAGGACCTCTTCGCCATTCAAAGCGGAAGTAGTTCTCTTCGATCGAAAGACCTCGAAAGGCAAGGATATGAGGATATGAAGCTGTTTTACTAAGGTTCAACTCTTCGCTCTCTCCTTAATAAAACAGGGGGGGCCCTGATAAGGGATGAAAGTGACACTCAAGAGAGGCTTGGACCCTCCTGTAGCCCAAGCCCATTGCAAAGCCTTCAGAGACTGATAAAAGGAGACAGGGCCCATTGGCCGGACCCTCGAACGATCCAAGTCCAAAGGCCTTCGAACCAGGTGCCACTCCCCTCCTTCGCCAGACGGATGACTTGCTAAGCAAGTAAGGGCCGAAGCCCTCTGATGACATGTCCAGTCATCCAGCAGGAGGATCAGTCCTTAGACAATCTGCACCATGTCCTGACACCCCCACTACCAGACATCCCCAGGGATGGGACAAGGGACATGCGCCTACTACCAACTTTCACCAACCAGTATGGTCGAATGACAGAGGGTGTCCTTCCTCAAAAGAAAGGTGTCAGATGTACCTAACCCAAAAAATCATACAAAAGGGAAAGGAAAGCCTAAGCACAGGTAGTTGAAACTCTGCATTCTCTCATCTCTTTTCTTTCACTAAAATTCTCTGAAGAAAGACCTAACTTGACCGTCGGAGGGTTAAAGCTAGGCAAAAGGCCTGACACCTCTTTGATCCTTTCTCTTCTCCTTCGCAGGCATCAATCTCAGGCATCAGGCCAAGTCCAAGAAGAGAAAATCCAGCCCATTCCCTTTCATATTGATCAAGCCTGATCAATATGTAAGGCAGAGATCTAAGAAGACTGATTAGAAAGCTCAGGCGCATTATGATAGATGAGGAAAAAAAAAAAAAAAGGGGTATGTCTAAATTAATTTGTAGGAGATGAGTACAGTATGGTTTAAAGATATTACAACTCTCAGGAGAAGTAGCCCAAACCATTTAAAACGGGAAAAAATGATTAATTTTAGAATTAAAAATGATCTGAGTTTTTTTAAATATACAAAGGGATTAATCAATTGAAAATTTTAAATTAATATGTTCGCTCATATCATACCTAATACTATCATTACCATTTGATATCTTTAAATTTTCAATATCTTGGAATATGTGGTTTTCAATATTTTATGTAACTAAATGGTGATTTAATTTATAAAAATAAAATTTCTATATCCAGTCTAATCTTAAAATTGGTAAAGGCAGAAGGTCACAGATCAAAAATTTAATTAGATCAAATAGTAATTTTTTTTTTAAAAAAAATTAAAGGAAACTTCCATTAAACATCAGAAACTAATACATTAATGAAAAAAGGAAAGGGTATACCATCCCACTCACTTTCATCAGACATAGAATCAGCTGCCCTTAAACAACATAGGCAACGCGATTCTCTTACTTTTTAACAAAACAATAAGAAAAATGAATTGAATCCTTGATAAAGATTTTACAATTACTAATTATTAAACAAAGATGGAATCAAATTCTTGTTCACACGAAAAGCTGAAATTAATAGCTGTGAATCTTATTCGAGAATAACATGTTGGAAACTCTTCCTCTTGAGCCAACAGCACTTCCCTACAGCTCAATCCCTCTGCTATAGTAGCTTCCATTGGACCTATTAGTAAGCCATTTCTAGCTGCACAAAAATGAACAAATTCATCTCTCACCACATAGCCAAATCCAATGCAACATGTATCCTTGAATACTGCAGCATCAAAACTGCATTTGAGAGAGCCACTTGGGGGAGGACACCATTTTAAAGAGCCTGCCTGCAATGGAGATAGTAGCCGTTGCACAACAAGTACGAGTCTAAGCCTATTTCCATTGACATAAGCATGCAGTATCTACTGCAGCTGGTTTCTTCTTATTTCTCCATACTTGGTCATTCCTACTGTTCCATAATGTCCATCCAATGTATTTTTGTTAGCATTGATATGCAACCATAACTCTTTGAAGGAGCAAAGAACACCACACAAATCACCCCTAGCAGAAATGCACCATAATTGTCTCACTACTGAACATGACACCAATGTGTGAAAGACGAGACTCGAACTCCAATGAACAAACAGGACACAGGTCAGCCACATTTACATGCTTTTTACTTAATTCGTCCAACGTGGGGGGACAATCAGTTAGAGCTCGCTAAATTAAATTCTCGATTTTTAGAGGAACAATTAAAGACCAAAAACTCTTCCAATTGACAGAAGCAAATCTTGGCTGGATTGACTAAAATCACTAACAAGATGTCTGTATCCGTTTTTTTCAGTGTATGTGTCAAAGTGAGAAGAAGGAGAAGCTGCAACACCAAAGCTCAAGAAAGGAGTAACAGATTCTGTTATTAAGTTGTTAGCTTTGTAACTTATTTAGTTCAGTTAGTTACAATGTAATTAGGATTAGTTAGTGAGTTAGATGAGCTGGCAGTATCTTACTCTTTGTGTATAAATAGAACCTTATACATCATTGATCAATAATAAAAAATTCATTCATTTCATAATAGTATGCACCTTGTCTGTCAAAGAACCACGTCTAGCAATCTGGTCTCTCCTTCAGACTTAGAGGAACATGCAAAATGAGATTTCTATCTCTAACTGAGAATAAATCACGCACCACATCAACATCCCATCTAACACCTTGTACTGCAACCTGTGAATTAACCACAACTTTCTCAAATTCAGGGATAGCTAGGGTCCAAACAAAAGGATTCTGAATATCAGCTAGCTAAGGATCTCTCCAAATCTGCACACTTTCCCCCTTTCCCACCAGAAGCCTAGCACCTACCTTAATGAGATCTTGGGCCGCCTTTATATTTCTCCAGATGAAGCTAGGATTAACCTTCAATTTAGCATGTAAGAAATCTGAATTGGGATAGTACCTGGCCTTGTGAATCTGAGCTGTTTGAGAATTAGGAGAAGTCACGAGTCTCCATCCCTATTTGGCCAGTAAACCGATATTAAATTGCTGGAGCTTTTTCAACCCAAATCCTGTGTGGGTTTTAGGAGTACACATTATGTTCCAAGCCTTACATCTTATACCAATGCCCTCTGAGCCGTGAGATCCCCACTAAAAAGAGTTCATAATGCATTCCAACTCTTCACATAGAAGCAGAGGGAAGGCGAAGACACTCAGTACATATGATGGCACCACCTGAAGTATCGTTTAGAGGAGGATTTCTTTCCCCGCCCAAGACAGAAATTTTGTCTTCCAACCTTGTATCCTCTTCATAGCCTTTTCTTTGACAAGATCGAATCATAATTAAATTAAGGGTTAATTATAAAAAAAATTAAAAAAAAATCACCAACTTTAGCAACATGAATTTTTTTTTTTTAGGCAATCAAGATCATAAACATTCATTTTTTTTTTCAAATTAGGTCATGTGAATATAATTCGAACATAGGGCAGCTGACTGGAGCTGACATAACTATATTTTAAGGATTTTTTTGACACGTCATAAACGGCATAATTTTGCAAAATATCTTTTTAGATTACTAAATAAAAAATCACTTTTTTAGGTATTTTAACAAACATATCATAAGCATGCGCGGTAGTTGGCATTGCACATAACCCACCAGCATCGAACGGGCTTTTTACCATTTTAAGAAGGTTTTGTAAAATATTTATCATTTTAGGTATTTTTTAAAAATATTTCTAATTTTATGTGTTTTTAAAAAATAATTCCAATTTTAGGCATAATTTTTGGTACGGGAAACTAGTCCGCTTGTGCAACCAACGAACTGCTTTTGTCCGCTAGTTCCACCAGCAGACTGTTGCTATCTGCTTTTTTTTTTTTTTTTTTATGTTATTTATTGTAAATAAATATAAATAATAGAAAAATTAGATGATTAATATTAAAATTTTAAGAGGGATATTATATTTTATATAATAAATAATTAAGTATATAATATAATTAAATGAAGTGTATAATATAGATTATTTTTATTATTAATTATGAAAAATTAAATGAAAATATGACAAAGATAAAAATTAATTAAAATTATTATTTCAAATTTTATTTTTTCTAAATTAATTAAAATATGTGATTAATACTATTTTTTCCCAAATTATTTTATTTTATTTGAAACATATACATAGTATTTATTACTAAAATATTACTAAAATTTAACATTCTTAAATTTTACATAAAGTTGTAAAATATTTTAAATAATTAAAATATAACAATGATAAAATTAAATTATTATTAACATACATAATTATTAAATATAATAATTATTAAATATATAGTATACTCTCTTATAATTAATATACTTAATGGGTTAAAAAATTATTAAATATTAGAACTATTATCATTAAGTTTATGAAAAATGAAAACTATAAATTAATATTAGACTAATATATTCAAATTAATCACATGTATAAACTTAAAATCAATATATGCCTATATATATGGATACATATTTGAATTTTTCTAATTTTACTTACTTTCTTTTATGGTTGAGCCCATTAGCATTATTATTCCAAATTATATTTTAGAATTATTATTCCAATAAGTATATGATAATTATTTTTAATTAATATTATAATCAATCCTCTTATATTTAATATTTAATAAATTAATAATTATTAAAATTTGATATTATAATATAGAATATATGATTTATCCCCAGTGGTTGATAAATTTTGAATTTTATATTTGAGATATCAAAATATAAGATAATATTCAAATATACTAAAAGTGAAAAAGTATAATAATAATATTTACAAATATTGTTTATATTATCATGTGGTTCAAGTGATTAATTTGTTTTGAATAATGAGTAATGGGCTAAATCACAAAATAAAATAAGTAAAGTTAGAAAAATTCAAATATGTATCTATATTTATGTAGTCATATATTATTTTTTTAAATTTATATATATGATTACTTTGAATATATTAGTCCCATATTAATTTATAGTTTTCATTTTTCATAAACTTAATAAATTAATAGTTCTAATATTTAATCATTTTTTAACCCACCAAATATACTAATTATAAGAGGTTATATTGTATATTTAATAATTATATGTGTTAATGATAATTTAATTTTATCATTGTTGTGTTTTAATTATTTAAAATATTTTATGACTTTATGTAAAATTTAAAAATGTTAAATTTTAATACTAAATACTATGTATATATTCCAAATAAAATAAAATAATTTAGGAAAAACTAATCACATATTTTAATTAATGTATTTGAAATAATAATTTTAATTAATTTTTATCTTTGCCATATTTTCATTTAATTTTTCATTATTAATAATAAAAATAATTAATATTATACACCAATTATTTATTATATGAAATATAATATCCCTCTTAAAATTTTAATATTAATTATTTAATTTTTCTATTATTTGTATTTATTTACAATTAATAAATAACATAAAAAGTAAAAAAAAAAAAAAAAAAAACAATGCTGCTGCAGTTTACTGGTGGAACCAGCGGACTAGAGTTTAGGTACACCTAAATTTATAATTAGTTTCAAAAAACACTTAAAATTAGAAATACTTTTAAAAAACACGCAAAATTATAAATATTTTATGAAAATTACCTAAAATGATAAAAAGCCCGCATTGAACTCCAGTCCAGCTCATTCCTATCATGCAACTCATAAAAAACCCTCTTGGAATCTTCAATTTTTGAATAGCTTGCATAAAAATACAACAAGGCACTCCCCACAAGTTGAAAACTCTTACAACTAGATTTCAGAACAACACAATGAATATGTTTCCATCCAAACACAACTGCACA
This sequence comes from Reutealis trisperma, assembly GCA_947687605.1. Classification (NCBI taxonomy): domain Eukaryota; kingdom Viridiplantae; phylum Streptophyta; class Magnoliopsida; order Malpighiales; family Euphorbiaceae; genus Reutealis; species Reutealis trisperma. The sequence continues at coordinate 69,587 of CANTUT010001986.1, forward strand.
AGCATAGACGCTTAATATAGTAGAGAAAGTAGTCTCATCGAGTTTGGTGGCATCATGCATCAAAGAAAGAAGGGCTTGACTCACTGAATTTGTCCCATTTTGATTATCCGAACATTATGGTGTCCCAATTCCAAAAGACAACTATTGGTTTTGGCATTTGATCAAATAGGTAATGAGCAAAGTATAATGGGAGCCTTTCATTGTGTTGAGCTATGGCAATGTTGGTAGATACTATGTGAAAGTGGTCAATTCTTGGAGTTTGGCTATGTTCTGAGTAGCGTTTCAAGAACTTTCATAGACCATGCTTCCATTTCCCAAGAAAAGATTTCGTCAAAATTGCGGAACACTCAGAGGAATGGAGGAGGAGCAGAGGCCAGAGGGAAAAAAATATAGAATCAAGACACAAAATTAAAACGCAAATTAGAGATATCAAGAAGATTTTGAGATCACAATAAGAAGAAGAAAGAAAGAAGAAAGGAAAATGTTTATTTGGTTTTAGATGAAGTTGATAAGCTCCTCTCATTTGAATTCCACAAGGACATGCACCAGATATTGGACCATATACGGAGAAGATTAGGTGCAAACCCTTGTGGATTAAAGAGCCCAATACTAGGTGGGCTGAACGTTAGACAATCCTGATATTTACAATAGTGCCATTTTTTAGATGATTCTTCAAGATAGAAAGCAACTCGACTCGAGGAAGAATAAGGGAGTATGAAGATGTTTTCATTCCTTACGTGTAAAAAAATTCTTAAAATATAGCCATGCCAACTCCAATCAATAGTCTTATGCCCAAATTCTATTCACTTGACTCAATTTGGAATAAATTGAATGTTGGTAACCTTAATTGCCAAAAAAAATAGTTCATGCTAAATGTGTAATTTTCGTTGAAGTTGGTAAATTTTTTTATTTAACTTGCGAAAGGGTTAGTTTAGCCTAGCCACTTTATCATGTTTTGATTGATTGATTAAAATAGGATTGTGTTAATTAATTAATTTAATTGATTACTGAGTTGATTAGCTAGCAACCTAGATGAATCAATTCAATTAACTAACTAAAAGAAGCAAGAAAATTTAGACAAATGAAATTTAAAGGAAAAGAAGCTTACCTCGGACAGCGAGTGGTGGCTGGTGTTGGATGGCGGGTGGTGGCTGGCCTCAGTGGGTGACGGCTGGCCTTGGATGTTCGGTGATGGATAGCCTCGGACGGTGGACACGAGCCTTGGACAAGAGACTTACCTCAAACAGGCGAGCGGAAAGTCTTAAACTAGTCACGTAGGAATCAAAGAGAAACCCTCCAACTCGCTTTGCGAAGCAAGGAGCAAATGCAAAGTGTTTTGCTTGAAGTTATTGCTTTTCAAGCTTTAGAAGTTGGTCTTTTGAAGTGTGGGGAGGCCCTTTATATATAGGAGGAGGTTTGAAGTGTAAAAAATACAAATTTCCAATGTGGGATTGCAAAAAATCAGATTTTCTTCGAAGTTGCCACAAAGGGCTTTGCGGTAGTGCCATAGAGCTCTACGACAATGGGCCCTACTTTCTCCCATTTCGCCCGTTTTCACCCATTCTTGCTCGTTTCTCGTCCGTTTTACACGATTCCAGTTGCGTTGTATTCGTTACTCAGTTCCGGATGATTTAAAAGAGTTCAAATTTCAAAAAGAAATGTTTTGATTTTTCCATTTTGAGAGTTTTTAACTTCTAAAAGTTTATTTACCGAGCCTAAGTGCTTCTAAGGTTCAAACACATACTAGAAGGTGTAAAATTAAGGGTTCACAATAGCGCATAAGTGGGACAAGTGTTTGATATCCTTGCAACCATAAGAAATGTTAGAATCAAAATTTCCTTGAACCAGATACTCTCAAGTTGCACATTCTGAAGAAGGGTTTTCTTCCGGGGTACTATGAATAGCATTTACAGGGTGAAGTCAGTGGGTCTGGATCTTCAACTACGGCAGAACTAGGAGACGAAGATATGCACAGTTGTCCTCCAACTACATACCATAATATGTTAATGGATTCCACTAGGTCAGATTTTGATTAGGATGGAATGGAGGAAGCTGCAAATCTGACCGCTCATTAACTATATGATATGTTGGAGGCAGCTAACAAAGAATTGTGGCTTGGCTGTGAGAAACAGTCTAAGTTATCTACTCTAGCACGACTTGTGAATATCAAGTCAAAATATCATCTATCTAAAAGATGTTATGATCAGATATTACAATGGTACAACGAGTCATTACCTATAGATAACACAATGGTGGATAGTTTCTATAGCACCCAGAAGTTAATGCAAGGTTTGGGCCTTTCAGTTGAGAAAATTCATTGTTGCAAGAACAATTGCATATGTTACTGGGTTGAAGACAGTAATCTAATTGCATATAAGTTTTATGATTGGTCAAGATATAAGCCAAGACGTTAGAGTGCATGTCCATCGAAAAAAAGTATTCCATATAAGATCCTGTTTTACTTTCCTCTGACTCTGAGGTTACAGAGGTTGTATGCCTCTAAGGCAACTACAAAGCATATGAGATGGCATGCAGAATTTACAGAGGAAGATGGGGTGATTAGATTCTATAGCATGGAAGCATTTCAATCGGGTCAATCCAGATTTTGCTTATGAAATTTGCAATGTCCGTTTGAGCTTATGCATTGATGGCTTCTAACCTTTTGGACTATCTAGACAATAATACTTATCATGGCCAATTATAGTGACGCTATATAATATGCCTCTAGGGATGTATATGGAGAAGGAGTACATGTTCTTGTCTGTAATAGTCCCCAGACCAAATAATTCAAAATAAAAGTTAGAAGTATTTTTGCAGCCTCTCATTATAGAATTGCCACAGTTATGGGATATAGGTGTCAAAACATATGATGTGTTTATAAAGCAAAATTTTCAGATGAGAGCTGCTATAATGTGGACTATGAGTGATTTCCTTGCATACAATATGTTGTTTGGTTGGAGTATTTAGGGTAGACTTGCATGTCCATATTGCAAGAAACTAACAGATTCTTTCACTCTTCCTAAAGGGGGTAAGTAATCATGGTTTGATTGCCATCGCAAGTTCTTACTGCCTGATCATCCTTTAGATGGAACAAAGCAACTTTCATAAAGAACAGAGTTGTTCAAGCATTTGCTCTGCCTATATATTTGGGAATTGAATTATTGTAGGAAATAACTAGTTTAAAGTTGATAAGGGTGATTGAAGTAGGAGCTGATGACGTGAATGCTCAAACTGTAAAGCAAAGCGGATGTGGATGGAAGAAACGAAGTATATTTTAGGATTTATCATATTAGAGGACTAATATGATCATACATAATTTGGATGTCATGCATATTGAGAAGAATGTATTCGAAAATATCTTCAACAAGGTAATGGACATTGATGTGTAGAAACGCACACTAACAAACTACAAGTGCATAGGTCATTATCAAGTAATAAAGTAGTCAATATGAGTATCAACTCCACGAGGATAGTGTATAAGTACTAGTGCAAACTTTGACTATTGTCTAGTTGATTAAAATGAAGATTAATTAAACTAAACTAAATTAACTAAGCTAATCTAAGAAAGCAAATAAATGATATTGAAGGAAATAATCTAGGCAAAGCTAATATAAATATAAATCCCTCTAGTTTCTCATGCATATCAAACAATAGATTGAATTAGACTCTCGCTAAATTAGATAAAAACCTTTTTCAAGTGATTAAATCCCTAACTTTCTAAGTATTATAAGGGAATCTCTTCTCAACCTATAACCAAATAGGAGCAGCATTAAGTTTAAGAGATTAATATCTAAAGAAGTTTTATAGGTCTATCTCTAACACCCAATCAACTCTCTATTTCCATGAGTGATCTATGTATACCAAGGTATCTCTACTCATCCAATATAGAAACAATATCCAATCAACAAGATAGCAATTGCTAATTAGAATAATAAGGTTTATCATGAAAATAAAACAATCAAAGATGAATTGATTAAAGATTAAATCCTTCAATCTACATAATCAAAACTAAGGTTTATCACAAATAGAATTAGTTCATATTAAAATTGAAGAACAAAGATGCAGAAAATAAAAGAAGAAATCTCAAACAGATCTTGAAAATGTTTTTTGAAATCTTCTCTTCAATCTTCCACATCCATTTGGATCTTGGTCTTTGATTCAATTAAGCCCTCAATATCTCTAGCCTTCAAGCCTTTCCCATGACTCTAGGGCTTAGCTAATCCTCTTAAATCTCTATTTTTGCTCTGTGGTGGCTCCCCCTTAAAATGCTATTTGATCTTATTTATATTGTTGGAATTTAACCTTACGCCACTAGAGCCACGGCTGGGATTTCAGTGGTGCCAACGACACCAGAGGCCCACGAGTGAAATCTTAATGGTGCCTCCACCCGTGGGAGGCTATTGGATTTATTTCTAATTTGCTCTTATCACATGGGTAGAATCCCAGCTAGGATTTCAGTGGTGTCTGCCCATCTTCTTCCAAAAGTCAGCATTTTAGCTTGGATCTTTCACTATTTTGAGTCACATTTGGTTCATGGTATCATTTGGTATCGGGTAAACTAAAAAAACTTTAGAAAAGTATTAAACAAATAAATCAAAATCAATTTAAGAATAAAATACATTAAAAACAAGGGGTAAAGTGTAGTCAATTAAGTACTTATCAAATTCCCCTACATTTGAGTATTTGCTTGTCCTCAAGCAAACTAAATCATAACAATAGTAAGAAATAAAACCTACCCTCTCTAGTTAAAGAAATTCAAAAAGATGTACAACAACTTGAAATCAGCAAGGCTCAAACATGATAGCCAAATTAAGAAATCTCTAAAACAAATCTCAAAAATCTAAAACCTAAATTCTAAAGTTACAAGTTTGAGCAAATAATTCCACAGAAACAAAAGTTCAAGCAAAGTAGATTTATAAGGATTTTTCCCATAGGTGCTTAACTAAGCACTCAACTTTTCATTGATTATACATTTCAATTCATGTTTTCTTTTTAATTAACTAAGGAGCCCGACTTGTTTGAATTATCATCCTAGCCTTTTTACGCGAATGCAAATACTTACGGTGCCTGCCTTCGACTACTCAACTAGAATCACTCATTCAAATGGCTACTAGCACTATTCATAATCTCAACCCCTTGTGTTTAAAGAGTTAAGAATAGTTGAATATATAAATATTTTCAAAGCTCCTTTGCATAATCTTTTTTTTTTATATATATATACCTATGTTTTTTTTTTTTTCAAGAAAAACAGTCAAGCTACCTAAGGTATTAAGCATTTCTACTAAACTAAAACAAAAGTAACAGTGGAATAAAATAGGCTCAAAAAGTGTAACTAAAGTTTCAAATTTCAAGCAAAAAGATTTGCAAAAATTTAACTCCCTAATCATGACCACTATGTTCAATCCACATTGTAACAAGTTATTGTCATGGCAAAATTAGGCCAGTTTATCATTAGAAAGAGTTAATTTCAAATCAAACTATTGCCACAACTCAATTCACTTAAACGCAAGATTCATAAAAGATAGGACACAATAATATACCTCTCCCCCACACTTAAGTAACACATTGTCCCCAATGTGTTATAAACAGGGAAAATGAGAAAGTAAAAGAGAGAATTAACTGCCCTGAATGATGTACCACATGAATCGTGTGCGTTGTTCCTTCCAATTAGAGTTTGCCATGATCATTGTTTCTACACATAGAAAACTACAACCAACATAAGATCCATTCAATTTAAAATAAAAAAAAATAGAAAGGAAATAAAAAAGAAAAGAGAAATAATAAACATAAAAACAAAAATCATCAATGGGTTGCCTCCCATTTAGCGCTTCTTTAACATCGTATTGGTTGGATATTATCGTTATTCATCTTCCACCAATAGTTCGGAGATTTCCTTGTGTTGTCTACCTCTATAATTCAAGATAAAGAAGAGTATGCAAAGGTTATGGCCTTTGCAAAGCCTTCTTTCAGCAATAAAAAATATTTTTGGCTCTCCATTTCATGCAAACTGAAGCTTGCCAGGTTTAGAACCATTGTCGAACAGTCTTACCCACAGACTAAATGCAAGGATATCAGCTTTGGCACTAAAGAAAGCATGTATGTTGCCAATGGCAGCCACCTTTTGTAATTCCAAGATGCTCCACCTAAATTCACTAACCTTTTGCTTTAACACCTCCATAAAACATATTTCCCTCTCCAAAGAAAATTTAGAGACTATAAGTACTAGCCACATACTTGATTCTCTAACAAATACACAGTTAAAAAAGGAGGCAAAGGTGTGGGATAATGTATGGCTAGGTGCTCATTTGATGAAAATTGGGGTAAAGGAAGGGTAGGTATCGGGATTGTGAGTGGATTATTATCATTCTCTTCAAAAAGTGGGAGGACTAGAAAAATAGGGGAGCTGTGATTTTCAGCATGCATAGCTTCCCCCTCTATGCTTTCCCATAAATCACTATCATTGTAAGAGAGTTCTTCAGCACTGGATTCCACTCCATTCATGCCCCATTGCTGGAATTGGGCTTGCTCACTCAAGTAATCATCCTCATCAACTTTTTTGTGTAGCATTCCCAAATTTGCCTCACCATTCTCATCTTCTTCGTTTTGATCATCCCAAAACCAATTGATGGCAGCGGTCTTTTGTTGTGCTTCCGGAATGACTTTCATATCGTTGGGTAGATTGCCTTCAAATCTCTCACTTAGCAATTCCAAAATCTGCCAAACAAAATTTTCTAAATTGTGAAGAGAAGTCTGTTGGTATTCCAGAGCTGTCTCGATGCTCTGAAATCTTTTCTCTATAGCTCCCACTAAAGTCATAAACATCCCTTCCAACCTCTGCTCCTCTTATGCATGCTCGTCATCCTCTAATGTAGTGTCCATTTCAAATTGAGTTGGAAGCCAACTGCTAATGCCTCATTTTTTTTTTGTCCAATTCCCCAACCTAATTCTCCGTAGACGCCATGACTCTTTCTAATGCAAGCTCAAGGGATAACTTTTCTGTTGGTGCTTCCCATCCATATTCCTCTTGGAAATCAGTGTGATAGATGTATTCATGATCGTGATACTGATTTTCCTGGTATCCCCATTCTGTATTTAAGTAAAAATTCCAGTCCTGATAGTTCCGATCAACCATTGAGAAATTTTTTTTCTTTTTTTTCTGGAAACACAAACTTAAAACAAAGCAAAAACGTAAAATAGAAAAAACAAATAAAATAGTAAAAATAAAACAAGGAAAGCAAAAACAAAAACAAATACAAAAATATAAAAATAAAAATTAGATCAATAATCTCTATTAATATTGCTAATATTATAAAACTATCCCCGGCAACGGTGCCAAAAACTTGATGTGCCGAAATGCACACTAACAAACTGCAGGTGCACAGGTCATTATCAAATAATAAAATAGTGAATATGAATATCATCTCCATGAGGATAGTGTATAAGTACTAGCGCAAACTTTGACTATTGTCTAGTTGAATAAAATGAAGATTGATTAAACTAAGCTAAATTAACTAAGCTAATCTAAGATAGCAAATAAATGATATTGATGGAAATAATCCAGGCAAAGCTAATCTAAATATAAATCCCCCTAGTTTCTCATGCATATCAAACAATGGATTGAATTAGACTCTCACTAAATTAGATAAAAACCTTTCTCAAGTGATTAAATCCCTAACTTCCTAAGTATTATTGGGGAATCTCTTCTCAACCTATAATCAAATACGAGCAGCATTAAGTTCAAGAGATTAACATCCAAAGAAGTTTTATAGGTCTATTTCTAGCACCCCAATCAACTCTTTGTTCCCATGAGTGATCTATCTATACCAGGGTATCTTTACTCGTCCAATATAGAAATAATATCCAATCAATAAGCTAGCAATTGTTAATTAGAATAATAAGATTTATCATGAAAATAAAACAACCAAAGATGAATTGATTAAAGATTAAATCTTTCAATCTATACAATCAAAACTAGGGTTCATCACAAATAGAATTAGTTCATATTAAAATTGAAGAACAAAGATGCAGAAACTAAAAGAAGAAGAAATCTAAAACAGATCTTGAAGATGTTCTTTGAAATCTTCCCTTCAATCTTCTACAACCACTTGGATCCTGGTCTTTGATTAAATTGAGCCCTTAATATCTCTAGCCTTCAAGCCTTTCCCATGACTCTAGGGCTTAGTCAATCCTTTTAAATCTCTATTTTTACTTTATGGTGGCTCCCCCTTTACATGCTGTCTGATCTAATTTATATTATTGGAATTTAACCTTACACCACTGGAGCCACGGCTAGGATTTCAGTGTTTCCAATGACACCAGGGGCCTACGAGTGAAATCTCAATGGTGCCTCCACTCGTGGGAGGCTACTAGATGTATTTCTAATTTGCTCTTATCACTCGGGTGGAATCCCAGCTAGAATTTCAGGTGTTTGCCCACACAGGTGGAATCCCAGCTGGGATTTCAGTGGTGTCTACCCATCTTCTTCCAAAAGTAAGCATTTTGGCTTGGATCTTTTACCATTCTGAGTCACATTTAGTTCATGGCATCATTTGGCACTGGGTTAACTAAAAGACATCTGGAAAAGTACTAAACAAACAAATCAAACTCAATTTAAGGATAAAATATATTAAAAACAAGGGGTAAAGTGTAGTCAATTAAGTACTTATTAGACATCCCAGGGAAAACCAAAGATTATGCTAAATCCAAATAGGACTTAAAATAGTTTTGCCTCCGTAAGGAGTTAGAGATGGATGACGTGTCTAGAAAATATCTAAAGGCAAAATATGTGTTCAATAAGCAGGCCAAATAAGTCTTATGTGAATGGCTGAAAGATCTAAAATTTCCTGATGGATATATATCTAATATGGGTCGGTGCATTAATCTACGGAAACTAAGGTTCTTTGGGATGAAAAGCCATGACTGTCATGTTTTATGCAATGCTTACTTCCTATTGCTTTCCATGAAATTTTGCTAAGGGATGTCTAGCAACCATTGACGGAGTTGAGTTTATTTTTCAAAAAATTTACTTCAACACTTCTTAGGGAAGAGGATATGGCTAGGCTTGAAAACATCATTTCACTCATCTTGTGTAAACTGGAACACATTTTTTCTCCAAGTTTCTTTGACTCCATGAAGCATCTACCAGTACATCTTACTTACAAAGCCCATATAGCAGGTCCCGTTTAGTACCGATGGATGTATCCATTTGAGAGGTAAAATATTTGACTATTTTAATATTTACAATCACATCCATTAATTTATACTCAAATTTCATAATCTATGATATTTACCTACTATAGATTTAATAGAAATTTGAAACATAATGTCAAAGATAAAGCAAGGGTTGAAGGCTCCATCTATAATGCATACTTAGTTGAGGGAGCCTCATCATTCTGCTATTATTATTTCGATCCCTATGTCTATACAAGGCATAGGAGCGTAGCTCAAAATTATAATGGTGGAATGCCTGAAGAAGCAAATATTTCCAGTATTTTATCAATATTCACTCATCCAGGGAGACCATTCGGTCAACCTAAAATGAGATTGATGACCAATGACGAATATAAAGCAGCTCAATCCTACATTCTTCTAAATTGCTCCAAATTTCAAAATACATCAAGTAAGTTATAACTTAATTAAAATAACTCATTAATCCTTGTATTCTACATAGTTTCCTTTCTATTTTACTTACTATTTTCCTTATGAATGAAGCTTATATATTGATATATTAAAGCAAACTGTGCCAAATATAACAACAATTGATATAGACCAAAAATTAGAAACAGAATTTGCAGAGTAGTTTCATTCATATGTAAGTTTAATGTAGTACTATTACTTAAAAATTAATCTTGAATTTGTATCCTATACCATCGTATTTGTATGTTTATTTTTGTCATAAACCATCCATCCTATGAATAGAATTACAAATCAATTCATTCTTGATATGTCCAAGGGTTCGTTACGTATTTATGACCTATCCTATTTACTTCATGAACGGTTACAAGTTCCATACTAAAAAGCGAAGTTTGGGTAGGTCATCAATAAATAGTGGGGTATGTATAAAGGGTTTCAATTACAATGAGAATGCATTTAACCATTACAGTTGATTAATGGATGTAATGCAATTGGAATACCTGCACTTCTAATTAAGAGGACAGTTTTGTTTAAGTGCAAATGGTTTGATCCAACACTGAATGTGGGAATGAAAGTTCATGAGCAATATAATCTTGTTGAAATCAACCACAGGCGGTGATTCAATAAATATGAGCCATTTATACTAGCAATGCAAGCTTGTCAAGTGTACTATATTTCTTATCCGAGTCTATGACAAGATAAAGCGGATTGGTGGGCAGTATGCAAGATTAAAGTTAGATCAATCATAGAGATTAAGGAGGGCATTGAAATAAGTACAACATCTAAAGAACCATTTAAGGACGATGAAGTTGATGAGCCTATGCTCAAAGTTGACTATGACGAGCCTCCTGTAACTTTAAATGATTTTGACAAGCTATTAGTTGAAATGGATGATGAAGATGATAATGATACAGAAGATGAACCCAAATTTGATTCAGATATTGAGACATTTGAGAAAAACATAGATGAAGATGAGTTCGAAGAAATATATTCTAAATAAATGTATTTATATTTCAATGATTGTGTATGGATCTTTCCTAAATTGTGAAAAAGAATATTATTTTTATATTTACAATGTTATGGTATATCTCAATGAAGTCATTTCTAACTTGTGTTGTAATTTTTTTTTTATATTTACATTGTTATTCCGCAATTACGCCATATCAATTTTTCATATTTTGTTTTGTTTTTTTACTTTTTATTATACAATTAAATAATGAATGAATTTATTAAACTTAATGAATTATATATATGTTGACTCTGAGACATGCACCGGCTCCTAGAGATACTCCTGGTAGTAGTATATCGACGTCCCGAAAACAGTGTCTCTCCTAGGGAGGGCCTGCTACCACTGGTGATCTTCCCACCACTAGTGCATCACTTCCCACTACCTTTTCTTCTTTACCATCTATCTCTCCTTCTATACCTCCCACATTCACCCTTTCGACCATCAGCACACAGATTCCTTTATCCTCTCCTCCTCCCACATCTACTACTCCATCCACCAGTCCTATACTTTCATCACCTTCCATTATTCCTTCTTCCATTTCCCCTCCATCCACTATGCCTTCTTATGTTACCCCTCCATTCATTATCCCTTTTTCGATTACGCCTCCATCTATTATTTCTTCTTTTGTTACCCCTATATATATATATATATATATATATATATATATATATATATATATATATATATATATATATATATATATATATATATATATATATATTCTAAAATAATAAATATAATAATGATATATAATAAAATATATGTTATATATAATGCTGTATTAAAAGATAATAAATACAATAAATATAATTAAATATAATAATATATAATAAACTGTAGTAATATATAATAACTTGTTAGTAGTATATATTAAATAGATATATATTATTAATAAATTAAATTTCAATTTTATTTATTCATTATTGTATATATACTAACTTGTATTTTTTTTTTCAGAAGTACTACTACTAGAACCTCGCTATATCAGAGATGGTGAAGACAACCTTCTTTAAGAAGGCTACAATTCAGTACAAAAACTTCCTCTACAACGTTAAAAGGAAGAGGAAGAAAGAGAAGTGGATCCCTCAGGAGACCTGGGATGCTTGGAAGAAACACTAGGATTCTCTCAAGCATAAGCAGCTATCCCAAAAGGCATCCCTGAACAGACAATCAGATAAAGGATACTGGAGGATCTGTCCCTACGGTGGAGCATGCCAAAAAATTAGTAAGATGTCGATTTTTATTATAATAAGTAATTAAGTCGTTAAAAAAATTTGGTACATACTTTAAAAATTCATTTATTTTTTTAAGTTATTAATTTCATAATTTTTTTATTTACTAATTTTGGGATCATACTTTTAATCTTTAACAGAAAAATGATCTTGGTCAGGACCCTACTCCTAAGGAGATCTTTGTGCACATCCACACGAGGAATGAAGACCGACAGACCTTTGTTGACCAGTACTCCCAGTGGATTCATGTAAGTTTTAATTACCAATTTTCCTATTAAAGTAAATTAAAAATTTTAAATGCTGACTATTATTATATAAAAAACAGGAGGATCTCAAATTTAAATACTGACTATTATTATATAAAAAACAAGAGGATCTCAAAAACCTCCACGAGCAGATATCATAGCCAGCCCCCGGATCCACTAAGCCAACTCAAGTAGATGAGTTTGAGTTATACTTCAGAGCTGTTGGGGGCCGGGAGAAGAGATGAGTCTATAGGATTGCTTTAATGGCTCATTCATTCGTACATCTCGAAGCCAGTTCTTCCTCAACTCCACCACTGCCACCGCCGCTTATTGCTGAGCATATGCAGCAGGAAATCGATAGACGAGTAGCTCAGATGTGGGAGGAGATGCAACGGACAGTCTAGAAGTAGGTCTGCCAGCAGGTTGAGCTACAGATGTAGCAATTCTTCTCACGGTACTTTGCTGGTGGTATTGCTCTCCACCTATTCTACCACCCGGCTTCTACTACTTCTTAATACACACTATAAAAATCTAATGATTTACAGATGAAAATTAACGACGGACTAAAATCTATAACTAAATACTGATCGAATACTGACAGAATACTAATAAAATACTTTTCAACAACGTTCATCTCTTTACTGACCATTTACTGATGAAAAAGCAAGATTACTGATGGAATACAGAAGGAATATACTGATGGACAGTGATCGAATTTTATTGACAATTTAGTGACCAATTACAGACGAAAAAGGATACGCAGGAATATTTTAGTGGCAATTGAGACATTTACTG
>CANTUT010001987.1:0-35916 GCA_947687605.1 Reutealis trisperma
TTATACTCTCATGAGGGGATCCAGAAATGGAATGAAACTCGTGATTTGATGATTAAAGATCAACCTAGCCAACGTGGCCTATGAAACCGGTTTCATATCTTAAGTAAGAAAAGTTTTTTCTTTTTGAGTGTCAAATGGTGTTGAGTAGCTCCAACCCGATCCAAGGCAGAAAGAATAAAAGCAAGCAAGAAAAAAACTGAATCTACGTCTGGCCAAACCAACCCATTAGATTAAAACTCGCTAAATAGAAAGAAAAAGGCCGGCGGCAAGGGCAGCATAGCTTGCTTATGACTGGTCAGACATTCCCTGAAGGAGAACTTTCTTTGAAAAGGGGTATTCAAAAGACCTTCTTGACTTCATATTCACACAGGCCAATAAAAGCATAGTATCAAAGAAAAAAAAAGAGTTAGTTAAACCCATCATATTAGAGGATCAACGACTCCAGCGGGGAACTCATACTCGATAGATCTTCGCAGGAAAGAGGCGGGTTATAGTAAAACTCCCCCATTAGATATAGGGACTGGCTAGTAGAAACAACTATATTGGACCTAGACTGAAAAAGGTGCTTAGACGACCCCAATAACTTATAGGAATTAAAAAATTTTTCTAAACCTGTGAGCCGTTGCCTTAAAAGAAAAATAGAAATTGAGAGACTCTGGCCCCTTTTATTTTAAAGACTTCTGCTTGATCACTAGCTGTCTAGCTTGGGCAACCTGCTCTTCTCTTGACTATCTTGCTCTCAAACTTGTCTGTTTTTGCCCTTGCCATTGCTGCAACTGGTGGGGCTTGTACTTAAAATAGAGTCTTTTACATGTATGAAATATATTAACCTCACGACTCACTATTCATATTCCCTATTCTACCTATAATAAATAGTAAGCCATAGGAATGTTCATAGGACAGGGGAGTCATTTCATTTGAAGGACAAGCGGCCCTACCAGAATCTCTGGCTTAAGGGCTCAAAGGGACTGCTTCAATTACTTAAAGTAAAAGCTTTCAAACGAGCAACTCGCATGAAAATGAATGGAAGAAAACTCCCAATTAAGTTTTCTCACAATCGCTGGAAAGCACTCCTAATTTTTTTACCTCTAAACCGGTGCAAGGGAAATTCCCTGTAGGGACAGATCCCAACATCCTCTGTGAAAGAAGCCGAGTCCTGTAGCCTTAAATGAAAGAAACCATGTCTTTCGAAATGGGAATGGAAGAACTGGGGAACTGACCTATCATTCCTATTCTTCTTATTCTCTTGGTATTGACCCCTGAAAGGGAGTTTGTGAGGCGAGACAAGTATGGTATACAAGAACTTCTCGTGTAACCTACATATAGTGCTTTTTCTTTCCTTTCTCCAGGTATGAATTCCTAAACCATTTAACCGGGTGTTCACTCCAAACTAGTAGCCATTCCTCTAATTAGTGACTTCGCTTCCCCCTTGGGCTTAAGTTAAGGTTCCGAAAAGAGCTTTTTCTCGGCATCCCATCTCAGAAGTAGATTCCCCTGCAAGGGTACGAAAGGATAGCTATTCTTCCTTTGCTACCCCCTATGAAAGAAGTTAATCCATAGTAACCACAGAAAGGGAAACTAGAATTCTTGGCCGTCCTTCCTTGATCCGTTCCTTGCCTCATACCTAATCTCTCCTATAACCTATAAATTAATTAATTAATTAAATAACAAGGCCCTTGCGCAGCACAGGTGGTTAGCAACCGAACACAAGATTCGAGGAGCTGTTGCTGTGCTGCCTCATTGAGTAGTTTCGCCGCTTGCATTGCAATTCTCGCACGGGCGGATAAGAGGAGCATAAAAGCACGGAAATAACGCCTCCCATCTCATTCTCTGGTCACGTATTCGTCCTATCAGTTCTAGTTCTCGCCCATGGATGCTTATGTTCGCGCTTAGCTTACTTGATACTAGCTTGCTGACCGACATAGGAACTACGAGGGAAAAAAAAGAAATATCATAAGAAAAGAAAGTATAGACACATCTTTAGTCATCGAGTGAGCGGGATGGCTATATGCTTAACACATGCAAGTCGAACGTTGTACTCCAGGACGACTCTTTGAGATTCCGTAAGTAACTTAGTGCATGTGCCTTTGAAAGTCAAGAAAATGAAATACGAACAACCGCGCTGGTCGTCACAAGTCAAGTAGTAAGGTAAGAGCCCATGCCTATCATACGCATTCTAGTTCCAGTGCTCACTCTCATCTCGGCCCATTCCTTCTTTCGTTTGAGAGGGATGCCTTATTCTATTAATTCCATTCATCTCATTTTTGGGTTTCTCCTACTTTTTAGTCTGAACTATCTCTTTCGTTTTTATTCTAGTAAAATCACTCAAATGTGTGGCTCTCGCTATGTTAATATTATATATCTATCCCTTCTTTGTTTGGCCTCCCTCTTTTGCTATTCTTTCCGTACCTATCTATATTCTAATATAGGTTTTTGGTTTTCAGGTGTGTTAACGGTATTGTTGGGAACTTGCATGGTTTCGGGGGCACCACATCCTATGCCAGCACATATGGTACAGCCAGGGGAGGAATCTACGACTTCGTCGAGTTCCGGATCCTGGCGACAATATTTAAATTGGGGAGAGGGGGGAAGCTCCCCCTCACCTTCCACAGCTGCGGCCCCTAACGTCCCACCCAAATGCAGCTTCCAGTCAACCAACTGGGGTAGCGGGGCCTTCCAATACCGCCCAAGAACAGGAGGCTGCGGCGAGTCCAAATCCAAGGCAGGGAGGAGACTTGGCCGATGCAGTCAGACCATTCCTTCGAGCGGAAGGGGCCGGACCTCAAAACCCATTGGGGATCCAGAATCCGGCTGAGGTGGGGGGCCCGGAAGCCGGCTTACGGGCCAATCTCAGGCAGGAATCGGCGGCCGAGGAAGATGCCCCGCCTTACTAAGGCAGTGGAAGGCATCATGGATGCCTGCGACTCAGAACAAATAAAAATCGTAAATAAAACGCGCACACTTTTGGAGCGGAAGGGGATCTTCCTAGAGGATCCTCAAGACGTTCAACGTGCGGTTGATATTGCGATGACCGAGGAATGGGAGGTCGACATCGATTCACGTCTCTCCCATTTCCGGAGACTCCACCGCTTCTTGGGCACTCGAAATTTTACCCTTTTTCCGCAAATTCTAAAAGAGCTCAGGGACTTGGGCAATCCCCATGTTCCTGAGCAGGAAGATTGATGTGGGAGGGGCTCTTGGCGATGATCTGAAAATGAAAGAGCTATTGCAACGCACGGATCTACCGGCGTCGCCGATAGGTAGGAGCCGCTTACTTATCCAGTCCATAAGGGATGAGTAGGTTAGGTCTTTCTTCCTTGTTCATCACTTTGATCGTTAGAAGCTGGTAGATATCATTTGAAAAATGCAAAGCGTGACTTTCATTCTTTTTTCCGATGTTAGAAGGTGCAAAATAAATCGGTGCGGGAAAATCCAAGCGACGACCCGGCCGGTCCATCCAGCCTTCCTCAGTCTACCCATTCGGGGTCGGAACATTGTCAACAGTACTTATACTCATCACCAGAGGAGGTACACCAGCTGGTGTCCGGGCATGTCAGCCCTCTTTCTCCAGGGGGTACCTCGGATTCCTTCGATAAATTTCAAAGCTATCTTGAGGCTCTCAAGGAGAACGAGAAAGCTCAAACCTCTTCTTTTTGGGGGGCTTCCGCTGAGGATGAAGCTGAGGCAACTTCTGCTGTTCCGCCAGCGGCGCAGCCCGAACCAAGGGGATCTTCTTATCATGCCCTTCCCTCACAGGCGGCGGGGAAGGCCCTCCCAACGCCTAAAATGCGACTTCAGCCGCTTCTGGAGAAGCAATTAAAAAAATTTTGCATGAAAAAGCTCTGACTTTCCTAACATGAGCCCCGAGACTCTCGATTATGAAAAGCTTTCCCGCGACTTTCTCGAAGGAGAACCCTACATCTATCAGATAGAATTCATAAAAGTATAGATTACTATAATAGAATATGTCAATACGATAGCTCGCTTTATACTTTTCTTAAGGATAAGTATGCTTATATTATATGTGGAAAGTCTAAAAAAGGCTAGATCAAAGCTTGGTACATCTAGCCTTTTTGACTGCATAAAGGGGGGGTGGGGTCGGGGGCGCAGCCTAACTAAGAGAGCCATTCCATTTAGGGCGAGACAGAATGTGCAAGCATTTACTTGAGCTTATATATTCACGCCCCTGAGGAATAGAAAGGGAGGACCCGGGGCCAGAGCAAGTTGGGTTGGGGTATAGAGCCGTAAGCGCGATGGGGGGTGACAGAGGACGTGCTCGTACGGTTCATAGAAGGGTATGATCAACTCGTTGATTGTTGGGAACTTTCACTCCTCTATATTCGAAATATGCCTTTCTAGGAGCATTACGATCTGCAGCTCAAATGGTTTCTTATGAAGTCTCTATTGGTCTTATTCTTATTGTGCGCCTTGTGAGCGCGTTTGGATCCGCGAAGGCAATCGCTCGGATGTTCCCCTAACCCAACCCGGGAACGGACCGGAGGGAACCGCAGCATGGGGAATGTCCGCGTCTCGTCGCAAGGCTCATTTTTAGTTGTGGGTCATAGGGCGGGCAGCTTTATCTGATCAAGGGCCGGGGCACAAGGGTCTTGGTACTATCCAGGTGCGAAGAACCCCGGAGGTGACTGCAATGAGCAGAAATCTCACTCACCGGCCTAAACGACGAGCAAACACTCGAACGTGAGAGCAAGGGATCACCCAACGAATGGACGAGCTCCAAGGAGGTAGGAGAGAGGGAGGCAAAAACCATGCTTTCAGAGAAGTGGCGGTCCGAATCTTATCTGAACTGCGAGAATAACTGACTAAGCCGTGCCATAAGGCCCATTCTCCAACTCCAAACGGGACGGGGCCAAGCCTTTAGGTTGTTTAAGGAGGTTGGGTGACAGATCGGCCATAGGAGTACTCCGGGATATAAACCAGGGCAACAAATGTCGAGCATACGACGATGCCGCCCGTTTTCATTTCATGGAAGTCCCCGGCAGAGGAAAGGGCTGTAGGTGATGGCGCGTTTTGCTTCTTATCTGGAGAGGGGCGCTGAAATCGTTCCTATTGGGTCGTGCGTGGCAGCGAGTATAGATGAATAAGGGCGGGCGGCCGAGACCTATTCTCTTAATAGGCGGCAAAGCTGAATAGGAAAGGGGCCGAGCTGACTGATGAGTGCCTTTTTTAGCCTTTTTCTAAAGGCTCTCATGTGAAGCTAACATGGCTGGCTACATACAAGTATAGCCAAATCAAGATGAGACGGGACGGACGGCAGAGGCCGCAGCGGGACTACCATAGGAAAGCCCGCCCCCGCTAGCTAACATAGAAAGATATTCCCGGATAACAGTAGTCTCTATGTGAATCTCCTCCCGACCAGGCCAGGCCGAATCGGGCCACCACTTGGGATGGGAATGGCTCAGCCCACATGCATCATTTGATGAAAGCACTCCAGTCCAGTCGCTCCTCGAAGTGGCTTGTCAACCACGCTTCCCCCCCCCCCCTAAAAATAATGCTCCTCACCAAATGCCCTTCCTTGGGTTGGGGCAAACACAGCAATGAGTAGTTCGCTCCAGGACTCCACTCCCTCGAGAGCAGGATGCCGCCGAGATGGAGCTGGGAGCCAACCCTAGACTTTCCTGGGGCTTGCCTTGCCCCAACACCTAAAGAAAAGGCGGGCGCCGAAAAGGAAACAGCCCAGCCTCTTCAAGAAAGCTTTGCTTGGTGGGCGCTGCCTACTCACTCAGACAATGCTCTGAACACGAAAGTGTGCAATTCCGCCCCCTTCTCCCATGCTGAGTCACAGGTAGCGCCTCGGAAAGCACGGACGAGCCACATGCAGGGAAACTTGCACGTGTGGTTCTGGCCGGGGGACCCCGGTATACTGTACTAATATGTGTAGGTCCCTGTAATTCGAGTGAGATTGTCATGGCGCAAAAGCAGATATGGTCTGGTATTCCTTGTTCCCTGTATTGGTTATGTTCCTCATTTCTTGTCTAAGCAGAAACTAATCGAGCTCCGTTTGATCTCCCAGAAGCGGAAGCTGAATCAGTTGCAGCTATAATGTAGAATATGCGCGGGATGCGATCCTTAATAGTCCACTGTTGGCGGAAGCCAATGTCCCGGGGTCCGGGGACTCATTCTGACTGAAACAAGGGGTGGGTCTTTACCAATTTAAAAAATATTCGATTTTAGGGAAGCCAAAAAACGTGAGCGCCTAGCACGAGCCTTATTGAAAAGGCCCCTTACTATAGATGGGGCGCCCCTGCAATCAAACTCAAGGCAATGAAATTGACAACCTCTTACTAATAGAAAGGGGAAAATGCACTCAAACAACCTATCTTACTAATATTACTAATAATAGGGTCGTTGTAAAGCTACAGCTCGAAAGCCGGCCCTTACCTTCTATTCTATTAGTAAAGGGCTTTTCTTGCTTGTTTAGTAAAGTCACGCTTTTCATTTTGATAGGAGTAGGTGCTTTCTGGGGCAGGGCACTCTTCATTCTTCATTCGAAACTAATGAATGTCCGGCCGGGGGTTTCTGCCTTGTTATCAAAAAGGGAGTTGGGTAAAGCAAACTTCCTCCTTGGACGAGCACGAGGCTTAGTCAAGTAGAACCGGGTTGCGCTGCTTGATGCTCCGATCGAAAACAAATCAGTGGGGCCATACCGTACGACTGAATATGCGTTAGAAAGGTCAATCCCTCCCCTACGACACCAAAAAACCCGGGCCGAACTTCTACCGCCCGCTTCCATAGAACAATATCGTGGCAACGTAGACCTAAGTGGTATCATATTGGATCCTTGGGAACCATCACAAGTACGGCCGGCCTATATTTGAACGAAAATGCTGTGTCGTCCAGCGGAGCCTAGAAGAAGGTGACTCGCGCAGACAGCTGACTCCTTTTCAATAGAAAGGAATAGCCAAACCAACCCAGCTGTCTGGTCACTCTCAGAGATCTTATCGGCCGGCAAACTGGAGACGGACGACCACGGTCCCGACCTTACCAGCACCAGAGGTGTACTAATCAATGAACCCCCGAAACCTACTTTCTTTTCTGACAAAATCAACCAAGCCTAACCGGTCACGACATGTTGTTGATATTGATTGAGTTTGAGGGACTTTCGCTGACTGAATTCATCCATAAACCCAGACCCCCGTAACCTTCGTAACCAAAGCGTCACGACAACATCCAAAGGTTACTTTTGGATTCTTAAGTAGGGGGCGGCAAGGAGGAGCACGTAGGAATGCCGACCACTACTTAAGCCACTTGTGGCTGAGAGAAAGCGAGTAGCAACCTTGTATAGGTTGGGCGGAGCTTGAAGAAGGTAGCCCCTCTCAGAGAAAGCCATTGCGCGCTAGCCTAGCTAGCTAGCGTTTTTCAGCTGGCTATTATGTTAGTTGTAGCGCGCCTTCCCTCCTTCTCTCACTTCGGAAAGATTTTGCAGTATTTTCTTATGATGACCTGGTCGAGGGAGTACGATACATCGGTGTAAAAGATTGAGTGGGATCTGTGAGGTTGGTTATAGTAAGGCCTGGCCGGTTGGGAAAGCGATATGGACAGGTCAACCCTGGTCGATGTCCCGTGTTAACGGTAGCATCGATATCTCGGGTTAGTCACCGAGACGCCCCCCCCCATGGTGGGACAAGTTCCCCATAATTTAGGAGAGTTGTTGTCGACATTGGCTTAGCGCAATAGTCTTTGATCTGGGATACGGACTTCGGAGGGGAGTCACTTCCGAGTCGTCCAGCTGGCAACATGGCGGATGTCAGGCTGTGAATGTATAAAAATCACACCATGACTCACTAGTTCTTTCAAGCATTACTGCGCTCAGTGTCGACTTCATGGCGTGGGGATCTTTGAAGGTCCCAAGACCATTATCGCGGTCTTAAATGAGGCCACGCTTTTGGTCTTCGACGATTACACCAAGGAGAGATGCATCGCTGCATTCCTTCTAGCCAAGAAGGTATACTGGTTAAGGGGGAAATCTGTCTTTTTATTAAAGGCTCTTTATCTAAAGCAGTGTGCCTCTGCGCTGCAGAAAGCTTATGCCGGAGATCCAGCAACCAGAAGACTCCCTTTTCCAGGATCTCTCACCCGTTCAGGGTACCCAACGATTATTCCATCTTTCCATAGAAGAATGAAATATTAAAAGGATGAGAAGGCGGATCAATTAGTCCAGTTGTACTTGTCATGGTTTTCATTGTCGAAGGTCATTCAGTTGGCTAAGCCCTTGCCCTTTGACAGCATAGTGCAATTGCCAACTAGCTTCACTCCTCGGGAATGAGCGGAATAGAAAGAGTAGTCTTCTTCGGGTTAGTTTGATGGTGTGGAAACTTGACTGACTTGACCGACTGGCTGACAGCTTGAGCTTTTTCTTCTCATTCACATGGTTGCCCCTATAGAATGTCTGAATAAAAGGAGCTATGTTCCCCCGCCTCTTCGTCTTAGTCTAGCTCATTACCTGCTTTCCTTGCTGCACTCATTAACTCCGGTGGTAAGGTCTTGGAAGCCTTTGATTACAGGTCTAGTTGAACTATTTCACCAGCCATTCCGATAGTAGGTGTACCGTGAGTGGAAGGAAGGCAGCAAGAAAGATTCTATAACCCCGAGCTCTTATAAAAGCCCGACCTCATTGCGTACCCCGAACTCAAGAGGGGGACTCCCTGTCAAAGAAAGGACTAAAGCATTCCCGGTTCTTCCTTAGCCAGCTTTGAAGGTTTGAAGCAGCTCATTAGACTCAAGCAAGGGTACCGATTTATAGGCGAAGAAGGAAGGTAGTTAGCTCTAGCTTAAGAAGTAAAAAGCTAGCCATCCTCGAAGGGAAATGAGCAGAGAAGTCAATGCACGAGATCCCGGTGCTTTAGCCACCTAAGAAAATGGAGTTGAAGGAAAGCGGAATATCTGTTTTCTCTCCCGAAGCAAGCCTGCCCCAAGCCCCTCTTTTCTCTAGCCTTTGATTTTTTGATAGAGACCGATCTGCTTTTATAAGCACTTGTTGGCAAGTTCGGAAGAAGGCTTTGAGGGGAACTCACTCGATGTGGCTACGGTTCAGTATTGCCTCTCACTTAGAATCTCTTCCAGCTGAGCCGGACTAAGAGGCTTATGTAAAGAAAAGAGAATTTGCCTGACTACGTGGGAAAGCTTTTCCTTCTTCCTTTCCTTTTGCTGGGTCTCCGAGATCCTTTAGTTCAGGATTCCCTATCTAGCTCATATCTATTTAGTCAAAAGGCTAGTTCAATCGCTTTGAGGTTCAAGTCTAACTGGAATCACTATCTCAAATAGGGCGCTCTCCGGCCTTCTGTGCGATATCGATCTTCTCCTTATGGTAAGCGGTCTACTCTTCCTGGCTTCGGTGAATCTCTCGTCCTGCTGTATTGGTCTTCTGTTAAGGCTTGCAAGGCTCATCTCTTCTTTGCTTTCTTTATCGCTTTCCGTAATTCAGTACGATCCCTTGTCAACTCCTGCTAACGGCCATCGGTAAGGTTTTGACTAAGGCTGGATAGGAATAGTAGACTTTGCTCGTAAGCAGCAAGCGCTACGCCCCTTAGAGCCTGCTTCTATCAAAGAAAAAACTTGAACTTCCCTCTCAATTACATCGACCCTCTTCCCTAGCTGTCTTATTCGATTGACTTGTGAGCTCCAGTTGGCTTGTTGTGAAAAACTTACTTTACTTCCAACTAGTCTCGCCTATAGAAAGTATGTATCCCATTGCCGGGATCGCCATCAAAAGAATTTATCAAACTTACACTGGCGCACATGGACCCTCAAAACTCCAAAGTGCCTCGCTCTTACCTGCGAGTCGGAGAGTCCCCACTATGGAGCCTTATAGCACGCTTCAATTTATATAGGAATGGGAGGAATCTTTATAGTAAATAAACCTACCTTTGCTCTAGCCCTACTTGCTGCTTTCAAAGCTTTCTAGTCAGATGGGGAAGAATTAAACCCTTTTTCCCTTTCTTTTAAACATACCCGGAACGAGAGACTCCTGCTCGCTTTATCACAGCACAGTCAACTATCAATCAAACTAGATTAATCTTGATCTCACTCGCTGGAAATAGGTTTCTCCATACCATGCGCGAGGAGGACTTTTGCTTTTGAGAGGAAGATGTCCATCAAGTCGCCACTCCGAGTTAACTAGGAATTCCGGATAGAGCTGAAAGAAAAAAAAGGCTTGTGCAAAGGAAGTGATATCCCTAGAATAGAAGGGAAGGGGAATATGCCAATGAACTTTAAGCAGGGGACAAAGCTGGGGAAGGCAAGGTTCTTTATCAATGATGCGGCATTACCGCTGTTGTATGTACTTGCATTTCTGCTGTTAGCATGGTTTGCTGGCATAGAATCAATAGTAGATACGCACAAAAACAGAATAGAAAGAAGGAATTGCTAGCTCTTTGAACGACTCCGGTGCTATAGAATCTGTTTCCAGAAGAGGGCTCTTTACGAGCGCCTTGCCTTATGAAAGAAAGGAAGGATAAGAGGAGGGGAGCGAAGAGAGTAGGCTGCACGTGACAGACTCTGCTCCTAAATGCTGTTCTTGCCGAAAAAGGCAAAGACAAACTATGTAGTCAAGGAATAGCCCACTTTCGTACACAAGGGTTGAAACTTTCCTTCTGATCCTAGTTCTTGGCACTGGGAAGAGTCTATATCACCTATAGGGGTAAGGGTAAGGTAAGGAGCAATAGACGGAATTCGCCCTAGAACCTTTAGGCTAGGCCCATTAGACGGAATTAGTCTGGTATGGTTGGGACCAAGAATGGTTGAATCAGTTGAATTTGGGAAGGTAATATCGTCTTATAAAAAAGAAAACCCTGTTGTTAAAATCGCGTGCCTTTCCTGCTTTCAAGGCTTTTCTTGGCAAAAGGGGAGGTTTTTAAAATGCTTTTTGATGTGGGCATTGCGAACAGTTTTCCTTTCTTTCTATTTCCTGTAGTGGAAGTAGCAGACGACTTTACTAGGAGTTGAGGGCTTTTTTCCTTTCTGCTGTTAGCAAGATGCAGCTATTTAAAATGCTATATCACACGTTCTTGTCGAAATAGAGCTCTTTTCGGGGTTACCGCTACCCGAATGAACTACCTTAGCGACCTAGCTAAATGAAAGGGGCAATCAAGCCTTTGAAACTAGTGAAAATCAAACTAACAATCAACTAGGCAATCCAGCTGACATTTGAAAGCAGATGCCATAAAGACGAAAAGCGATTCGGCTTAAGCGAGTGAAGGACGTGGAGAAAGAGAGAAGAGCACATTCCATGTCCGATTCTCTTTCTATAAAAAGTAAATCTTTCCATCTCCAATACGGGCATGTCAAGACCAAAGTGCCGGCCAAACGTGTTTTCTAGAATTTCTTTTTTCTTCTTTTTTTATTGAATTATTTGAGAATCCCTCTTTCTTTATAAACTCCGTCCCGTGCTTTTCATTTAATGAATGTTCTTCTCCACCGGGCTCTTACCGAATGTTTTTGTTTTGCTTCTGAGAAAGTTCATTCATGGTTGATTCTCCCCAAACTACCTTCACGGAAGAGTCCTCTTTTTGTCCTTCTCTTTCACTCCAGACTTTAGTCTTGCACGGGAAAGCCTTAATTGAGAAGAACAGAGGCCGTACGTAGGCTGACAAGCCCAATCCCCCAGAGAAATAGAAGAACCAGCTTTCTTATTCCCGGATTCTTTTAGTGATAGTGAATTGAGAGTTTTTTTCTTTCGTTTCAGTCATATGTCCCTCTCGCCCAATAAGGTATGGAAGAGAAGAAGAGAAGAGGACTCAGCCCCAAAGAAATGACGTAGATAGTAGTATGAGCGCTTTAAAGCATTTATTCTTAGGTGCTCGCACCTTGCCACTTTAAACTAATCCACGAATCTTTGGTTCAGCAGTCCTTGATCTATGCCTTTTCGTTCTCATTGTGGTTCTGGCTGTATTGAACGCATCTTTTGGCCTAAGTGTGCAGGGGATCAACCCTTATCATTCATAGTGGGACCTCCTGTTCAGTAATAGGGGTCCCTCCTCTCTCTCAGGATAGAACAAAACCTTCTCCCATATTCAATTGGTCACCAGAATCAAGGAATGCGCGTGAACAAAGAACTTGATCGATTCAGTGCTTGGATTAGGTCCGGGCAGAGAACAGGTAAGGGCGAGAGGGTCAGCGCAGTAGTAGAGAGAGAATCCTTTCTGTTCAGTTACCGGTCTAATGCGCTAGTGCCCACCTATGGTGCTAGACAAGGAAGAATTTACATAAGTTGCGCAGCTGTATCCGAAGGGGAAACTCCCGGCCGTGCCTTAAGCAGCAAACTTTGTCGGTTCGCAGGTAAGATTTCTGTTCGATTAAAAATCGTCGAATGAAATGCTATGAATGGAATGTTATTCGAGCCGGTTCTGAGGCATCTCCCGAGGAAATGACTGATGGTGTAGCCGGGTAATCAATTTCATTAATCATTAATAAAGGCATTTCATTTCTTCCTAACCAACAGCAACACCTCTTCTCTCCCGATTCTGATCTGGGCAAGGGCGGTGGGTCTAGGTCCTAGCCGAAAGAGACATCTTGGGTATCAACGGTGGGCACTTAGTACATTTTTCCTTCCGATCGTATCTCTTCCTTCCACCGGATGTCTTCAATATACTAGACTACGGAAATACTGAGTTTGTTGTAAGTGCTCCTACTAAGAAATGGAAATGGAAGAGCTCCCCTTCTTTGTATGTATCCTACCCTGGGACCTGGAATCGAACAACTAACTCACTTTGCCAGTTGCTCGGTGCCTTCCCTTGTGGAGTGCTCAGCTACAGTAAAAGTAAAAGACGCGGCTCCTTCGGGCAAGCCCTTGGGTACGTCTGAAACGGTAGATTTGTTTACGGCTCCTCGTGAGAGACAGGATCTCTTGGTTCGTCGACGTCTGAACAACGGGGTCGAAAGCCTCTGTGAAATATTCCCTTGTCTCTGTAGTTCTTTTTTCGGCGAATCCTTCATCTGACGCCTCATTTGGTCTAGAAAAGAAAGTCCCCTCAGGCCCGGGGTAGTTCCTCTTTCTCTTTGGCTCGCATACCTATCTATGCTCAGCACTAACTTGACTTTATGATCAGAAACTTTATAGCTAATGGGACTGGGCATGATTATCTTTTATATAAAAAATCTCTCAACCTCCCTTTTGC
Source organism: Reutealis trisperma (assembly GCA_947687605.1). Classification (NCBI taxonomy): domain Eukaryota; kingdom Viridiplantae; phylum Streptophyta; class Magnoliopsida; order Malpighiales; family Euphorbiaceae; genus Reutealis; species Reutealis trisperma. The sequence continues at coordinate 13,134 of CANTUT010001987.1, forward strand.
GCGACCCTTGCCTCTAGCGCAGTGCGTTAAAGCGGCCCTTCTTTATCTTCGTATTTGGAATCTACTTAACAATCTTCGGCTTGAAAAGCCTTGTTCCAAAATCTCGGATCAATGCTATCTTCTGTTAGAAATGCATAGGGTCCCCATACTTAAACAGTGCAAATTAACCTCGATGAAACTTCCTCCTATGCCTTATCGGGCGAACCCGTGGGTTATGTTTTGGTGTCAACTTCAAAAAATGTTTATGATGGCTTGTTTTCCATCAATTGCTCTTTTTCTGGGTGTAGACGGGGATGCGGGGGCCGAGGACATGGAATCGTAAATTGACCCTTAGAGTGCTTGACCCGAGACCATAGGAAGGAGCCACAAAGTCTTGGAGGGGAGGCATTAACCTTTAGAACAAGACCAATAAAGGCTAGGCGAGGACCTTGAATCAATCAATCCTGGTCTTTTGTATTACCATCCGCGAACCTTTTGACTTATGATTTGCTTTGATGATATGCTTTGTAGCGAAGGAATGCTTACACGGGTGTGGTCTTTGTGATAGTGTGTAATTGCGTATAAGCTGATTATCCGTCTTTTGTGTGTACTATTATCCCCTTCATGTGATTTGCTTGTACCGCTTTTGAAGCTCTTTAATCAGCCGATTTTCCTCCGTCCTCCCTTTTTGTTTTGTAAGTGGAAAAGTCTTGTAAGGAGGAACTGGTCTTGCTTGTCTATCACCATTCCCCACATACAACAATTACAAGACTGCGAATGATAGAAGGAATGAATCCTTACACGAATTCCAACACTTGGAATTTTCAATCCTAACAAAGAGAGAGAGGCAATCGAATACGAGACAGACAGAGCAGACAATGAAAAAAAAGAGGACGGAATGGAATCCTGATAGCTAAGAGAATAAGCAAAGGTACCTTAAGCGATAGGCGAATGGGCTTACATCCGCAAAAGCATTCACTCCCGTAGAAAGACCATACGGAATAGACGGAATCAAAAGCAGTGCACCCAGACAAAGACCATAGGGCAACGGTCTTTAGACCAATCACACGAGAGGAGGGACTTAGTCAAAGTTGAGGTTAAAGATTAGGATGATTGGGATGTATGCTTACATTTGTCATATAAGGAGAGACTGAGTCAAGCACTACAAGAATTAGCACAAGGATTCGTGCTGGAAAGGTGGATACGATTGATTCGCTTGCCTCGAAGACTGGCATTAGGCCCCTACTGAGGATAGGATTGATTCGAAGCAAAGGGAAATGCTTCTCCGCTACGGGAGATGCTAGAAGAAAAGAAGAGAAGCCCCCGGGGGATATTACACAGTCTAGCAGACAACCGGAAAGCTATTCCCTTGCAACAATGGTAGGGTTTTGAATGCTTACGGAATTGAAAGCTAGGACGAAAGGGCCAGCATCAGACATAGGGACTACGGGATATACGTAATAGCCGGGCTAAGAGATTCTAAAAACTAGTAAAGAAAAGGCAATACCCCCTTCCACGACTAAGAAAGTTGGCAATGGGGATAGACCTTTTCGCTTTTTCAGAATACGGGAGAGTAAGCAAGGGTAGTAATGGGCGGAAGAAGTAAGCTGGCTGGCGGGATAGAGGGAAAGATAAGTGTCGATCGAAGACATCAACTGAGGAAATAAAAATTATTCCGGAAAGCTGTTAACATAAAAAGCATCAAGCAAAAAAGCATTGAAAGCGGAAAGAGAAGTTTTTTCATACTAGTAGCAGTCTAAGGTAAATTAAAGTGCCAGCTAAGAAATAAAAGCCATTTGAGTATGTGCAGCAAGCCCCGTCACCAAGTCTTTCTTTCCCGATAACTATCTATCGAATTCAGTTTCCAACCCTTTCTGAAGCCTTATGCGTACCCCGAGTGCTCCAAGTCGAAAAAGAGTGGATCGCTCCGTTCGCTTGCATGCGGGATACTTCACTTCAAATCAAACTAAGGCTCTGGAAGAGTTTATATTGGCTGCACATTAAGGTTTACATCTATAATTATCATAAGTTAAGGAGTGGGAATAGCAAAGGATAAGCCTAAAAGAAAGTAAGCTAAGACTCAAGGAAGGATTACAAGACAGTATAGTTGGAGTTATTGTATCAGCTAGTAGGTTCTGTTGCTTTAGTCTGACTGGCATTAGTCGCACGCAATAGTATGATGATTGCCGGTAGGTGCCATAGTGGATTCTCCAGTAGGTGCTTTAGTTGACTCTCTAGTTGCTCCAGTTGTCTTAGCAATATACCTTTTGACCTCTTCCCTTGCCTTTCAGAGCAAGTGAACAGTAGTCTTGCTAAGTTGGTTAATCCTCCTTTAACACTTCTTGGCTTTCTCTAATGCGTTCTCCCCTGCTTACTCCGAAAGGGCTTGCTGGCAAACCAGACAAGTCCTCACATACTGCTCCACATCTTCCTCCATCTGCAGTAATATGCCCTCGTGACTCGTATGCCCCGGCAAGGCGTATCATGACAACACACCTGGATAAGCACTTTCCGAAGCCGACTTCGGCACGTACAACCTGCTCCCTCGGGTGTAAGTAAGGCCATTAGCCAACAATTCCGAGTCGTCCCTTTCTCTGCTCCATGATCCCGGTTCAATGTCCTAAATCAATTTCCTTGAGTCGTTCTGCAAGTGTCCCGACGACCTGACTAACGACCCTGGCTCGTTTGCTACACTCAGCCCCAACTTAGTTGTAGGCAAATATGCTCGTCTGCTGAGCGCATCTGCAACCGCTTTCTACTTAACACCAGATCCCACTCTGCTCAGAACTCTTGCCATCTCGCCGGGACAACTTCTTCTGTGTCGCAAAGTACGTTGTGGCTACTCCTCACCGCACCTAAGCAATGCACTATAGCAGCAATCTCCTTCTCGTGTGCCGAGTACCTCCGTTCCCGGTCGTTGAGCTTCCGGCTCTCGTAAGCAACCGGATGCCCCTCCTGCACCATATCACCTCCGATCGCGTAATCTGATCCGTGTGCACCTCAAACGGCACATCGTAGTCCGGGCGTAGCGCTCAACACAGTTTCTTCCCTCCTCTTGCTCGTCTTTCTATTCAGATACTCATAGAGGAAATTACGTTAGTGATGTGAGAAACTGAAATCATTCTCCTCCCATCCAATCCTTTGAGTTCGATCCATTAGGTTCTTCAGTAACTCTTTGCCTCTTAACATCAATAAGCCTTAGTTCTAAGCCAATCTTCGAAGCTCTATTCGCCATTGCACTTGTGAAAAGAAGAGAAAGAGCCAATTAAGAATGCTGAAGGCTAAACCACTTTCAAGGGACTCTTCACTAACCATTATCCAATCTGAACTCACTCTTAAGTCAATGCGATCAAAAACAAGCCAAAAAGACGGGGTTTACTCAAACGAGTTGAATAAGCAAGCCAATAAGATCAAATTGCTCTTGTTGAACCAGCTACTAATCACCAAGTCCTTTGTTTAGCCAAATCAGCTTGGTTGGTGAGAGAATTTTAGCATTCATTTGATTGATAGATGCAAAGAATTCACCTAACTAGAACTCCGCGAGTGAACGCAAAGAAGCAAACCAGACTAGACGGAAAGAACTCCGAGTAAACAAAGCAAAAGCCGCTGGATGAGAAGGTTTGATGTAATTGACCTCCGAAGAAGGAAACTATGACTAATTAGACCGTTAGTGACCAAATGACAACGTCGACATAGGAAAAGAAGGTGAGATACGGGATGGAAGCAAGGTAGTGCTAACTCTGCATCCGCGGCTATTTTGGCTCTTTCCGGAGAGCATCAAATCAACCGCTTTCATTTGCTTTGAGACTGACCCTCTTCCAGGCGAAAAGGGGAAGGTCCAATCGATCACACGCCCGGCGCACAAGAGAAGGAAGGGCAAGAGAATAAATAGGCACTGGCATCTTGACTACTTGAAATACGGACTATCTAAGAAAAATGGGGAGGAGAAGAGAGCCGGCTTAAAGGATTTGCTGCTTTCTTAGTCAGAAAAAGTAGTCTTTCCATGGCTCTGACCTTCTCTTCTCTTTACTTAATAATAAGAAAATTTACTTTATCTTAGACTAAATATAAATTGTAGAGTATATCAGAGTCGCTTTCGTAGCCCTCGGTGGATAGAATCCGATCTGGATAGCCTAGCGTATTCTCTTAGTTAGTTGTATTTTTTAGTAACCTCCTCTCTGGTGGTAGGCATAACTTCCATTTAGCCTGCTGGGATTTCGTCGTCCTGAAAGATAGGCCATTTTCGAGCTAAGGCCGAGGGTCCGAAGGAGAGTTGCTTCCTCGCTCCAATATCGGAGTACCAGTGATGGTCATAAGGAACAGAGGAAGAAAGTTTCATGTCCGCGAGTTACTTTGGGCAGCTGATACGCTTGCTCTCTTATACTCGTAACACTATCGTTTAACCCGTTTCGTACCCGTTCTTCGACTATAGTATAGTCCTTAAACTAACTAATTAAGTTGAGCCCTATCCTCCACTAACGTTACGTTCGTTTCGTTTCTTTTTCATACCCTCCAAAAAATAAAGAGAATGCTTAAACCTTCCCTTCGCTACGTTCATGTAAAAAATTCGGGGGAGAGCGTCAAGCCACTTTCGGACAAAGAAAAGTGGTTTCACTTTGACATATGGATGGTCCAACCTGTAGTTGTGATAGAACTAGCTCCCTGTGACTCATTATCATGGGGGCTCGAAGTCTAGCCGCCAATAGCGGTTTACTATGTATGGTATGGAGCCGTGCCTCTCGATATGGTTTTCTATATAGGTCTCTCTCTACATCGAGTTCATAAAATGTTATGTATACCTTGACCAACGAGACTTTTTTTAAGACATTCTATCAGACTATCAGAAAAGAAGACCGGAGGCCTAATGCAGGTAATGCAAGTCTTTTTTTCGTTGGGGGGAGAACGTTCTCCAAGAGATCGAGTGATTCCCGGAAGGTTTTCCAGAGCGCATTTCTTGTAGGCATTGGGCTACTCTTTCATAAGGAGCCACTCGCTTAAAGTTCGGTGTGAGATTAGCTAAATTAAGCTACGCTCATCATTTATGATCCCCTCTTCCGGCCCTCCGGAAGCTTGTCCTTAGATAGACGAAGAAAAGGAGGAGCAAGAATGTAAAAAGATCAAAGTATCTTCAAAGAGTGATTGCAGAATACGATCCGCGAGAGGAAGCACATCATAAAGGCCCAATGCCTCCTTTGCGACACATCAGGAAAAAGTGTTCACAAATAACTGCTCTAGCAACGTTCTTTCCATCCATGCGAAATCTCTTGCTTTGCTTGCTAGCTAGGAGAGGGTAGCGCAGGCCAAATACAGAAGCCCTAACAGCAGCGATAAGCACCATAAGCGCGAAAGAAAAGCAGCCAAGGGAAAATGATAACTGGTTGGATCAGCGCTCGAAAGCCGGAGTGAAAAAAGGGCCCCTCTTCGTAAGGTAAGGCTGAATAGCCGAATTGGCTAAAAGGTCAGCGCCCTGGGGAATGGGATTCTACTTTCCTTGCCAACTGATCCTTCATTGGCGTAATGAGGTGGTGACTAGCTTGAAGCATGGCTTGCCGTTTGATGCTACTCTTGGGAACATTGAGACATCGACTTTCAAGCATCTCGTAGTTGAGCGGTACTGCCATCAACAGTTCCAACATGGACAAGGACTGCTGAACATGGATGGATAGAACGAGAGTCGAACTCGCATGTCTCTCTTTTCCTGTTAGTTCGGAAAGCAAGAAACCTATCTTCATTGAACATAAGGCATATCTTTTTACACCAATTACTGGGACATGGATCCCCCTCTACTGAAAGAATAAGAGTTTCAGTTTCTACTTTTGCTTCTGAAGTCAGATTGGAATTTATGCCCTCTGGTATCCCATCCCGGCTGTCGCCGACCCATTTCAGGTCACACAAGGCTAAGCTCCTGGGAGAGGACTACCTCACTTGACTATAAAAGCAAAGGGCAGAACGAATCTCTCTTATCTATGAGAATTCTTGTCTAACTTTCTCTCTTCCTATTGAAATGAATATCGTTTACTAAGAGAATAGATGAGCTCCGGTAGACTAAACTTCACACTTGACTTTCTTATCGTTCGTCCGTTCCAGGTATTACAAGAAGTATGTAGCTCTTTCTCTTTCTCCTTTCAAGTCTTATTCAATTCCCCTCGTTCGGGTATAGAGTCACATAGCTCGGTAAGAAGTAAGAACTCAGCTACTACTGAATTCATTAACTCAAGAGCTAGGGAAGGGTACGAAGTGACTTTCCCCACCATCTTCGGTAAGGGGTAGCTCGTCAGTACCAGGTGTTGATTTTGTCACGTCTTTCAGTACTCGGACTGAAGTAAAGTACATCAATCGGTATAAGGGCTCCGCATTTCTGGGCACCTCTCAGTTCAGTTATCCGGAAATGAAGCAGGAAGATCTCTAGATGGCAGCTAGCTGAGAACCCGAATGAATCTCCTGCGCCTCTATCATTTGGCCGAGAAAGGCTTGGCATAATATGAGAGGATAGAAGATAGAAGAAGGGCGCTCCAGCTATGTGCCATTGTCAAAATGTAAGTCTATCACCCTGATAGAAGATACCCAAGTTTTCTGATACTTACCTAACCCTTAACTCGCTACTTTTATTCCGCTCGTTCCCTATGGTCGAGCACTTCGTTCATGAGTTGCTATCGCTTTAGCTGTGATAACTATAACTTAAGCTATCTTCTCGAGTGAAAACTGCTTTCCTTAGGATGAGCTTTTAGGGCAAAGTAGAAAGAGCTTATTTATTCGTCGATAACAAGCCTTTACTTCAAACAAAAAGGAATAGAACCGGAAGCTTTGATGGTAGTAAAGTAAGTCCATCTGCACTATAAAGACAGACAGATTCTCTCTCTTCTTCGTATCGCCGCTTTATATAAGCTCCAGTGAAGCAAAGCAATGCAAGACAGATGGATAGAGGGATACTGATACTATAAGAGGACCTACTCCTTCTATTCTCTTTCCCATCAAGCTATGCATGCTTACCTGAAAGTCCTTCTTTAAAGGCAGAATTTCTTTCCGGTATGATCTTCCCCCTACCTACAGAGGCTAAGCGGTCGGGTCATGGATCTTGCACTTCACTTGAATAGTGCTTTTGAAATGGCAAAGTCAAGAACCAAGCTGACTGAATCGAATCTCCTGTGCCCTCTTCCTTCTCCTTCATTGATCTAAGAAAACTCTTCCTTTCAAGGAAAAAGGAAAGTGGAATGAATAAGCTCTTCTTATTCTTAGAGTCCTAAGAAAACCCTAGTAGGCCACTTCGTCCCTGTATCCTGGAGTTACCTTAGCTTAAGGAAAAAATCTAACTCCAATCAATTCCACGATTCCATCCTTCTTGTGAGACTTTCATATAAACTTCTCTCCTCATTCGCGCAGCACGAAATTATGTTCCTCGGCCACTGGATAAGGGGAGGAACTATACGCATGGACAAGGAGAAGGTCCGTGCTATCACTGAGTGGCAGGCCCCGACCAAGGTAAAGGAGCTGCAATCATTCTTTGGGCTTGCCAATTATTACCGCCCTTTCATCAATCAGGGGGTACTCGAAAAAGAGCAGCCCCGCTTACAGATTTGTTGAAAAGGGACCACAAGTGGCCCTGGTCTGAGACGTGCCAAGCAGCTTTCGTTACCAACCCAAGAGCAGAAGCAGGTGCAGCAACCAAGGAAGCAGCAATGAATGGGTTCAGCTCCTGTACCAAGAGAAGAGGGGAGAAAAGGATTCACCTTCGCCTTTCTTACATGAACCAAAAGGAAGGGGCTTATTGACCTAACTGAGAAGGAGACAGAAAGGGATCACCTGACCTTATCTTGAGTGAGAGAGGCAAGGAGCCAGGGAAAGGGCAAGGGGTTCACCCACTTTCACGAGTTTCATAGGTTCAAGAGATCCCACTATAGAAGTGTCTAGCCCTTCGCCGAAGGAAGGGATTCTTTAATAAAGTCTTCGCCTAAGACTACCGCCCTTCAGCTATTGATGGATGAGGGTAGGGATCACATGGAGATTTGGTTGGGAGCGGAGTGCTATGCTAGCGAGTACCAAGCGAGGGAAGTACGGTCTGATGCAAGGAGTGAAACCACTAAACCAGAGGCCATGAGTTGAGTTCATTACTACTAGAAGTCTCAGTTCCTCGCCGGTGAAATGGAAGCCCAGAACTGGTATAAGCGTGGAAGAAGACCTTCTCTTTAGAGATTAAATCCCGCCTTCAGTTGGGGGAGAGGGAAAAGAGAGTCTTAAGCAGCAAGCATGAGTGAACAGAGACTGCTATTACCATGTCCCTAGCCTGGTTCCTTCTTTGTTGCCTTCCTTCTATGCTGACAGAAGCTTGTGGGGTGGGGAAGAAGTTAATTGGTCAGCTCTCTAAGTGAGGAGACAGAGACCCTTGAGCGATCGCTACTGTTAGTAGCTAGTCTACCCTTTCCTTGAGGAAGCCAGTACTCTTCTTACCTCATCTTCAAGCGATCGGAAGACTTTTGAAGCTCGTATAAAAACGAGTGGTTTAAATGGAACGAAGGAGTGGAATACTTTCAGCGAGCCATAATTCGAGCCTATTTTGAGGTCTAAATCGGGATTGGACGGGCTCTGAAAAGCCGGAAAAAGGGCTTTCTTCAGTATTGATTGCAGAAGGGAGCTTAGAGTTAGAGAAACTTGAGGGGGGATAGCTAGATTCAACTTTGTAGTAGTTCCTGGCTCTGAACTTCGTCCCTTTACAGCCGAGTGAATAGGGCCAGGTGAGTTCGCTGCCAGCTTCACTATATCGCTACTTGCAAGCAGTGTGAGTTCAGTTTCAGGCACATCTAATTTAGGTTCTGGGGTAAGCCCCCTGCATTTTGAGTGCTCCACTTCAAAACTATTTAATGCTTCTAAGGTACTTATATTACTATTATTTTCCTCCTATTTATAACGCTCTAACACGAGCTAAAGGGAGAAGGACAGGCACGATAAATCTAGATGGCAGGTAACTGCTTTTAGGATATATATAGTACTTATGGCGGAGGAGAAGCCACATTTCATATTAAAGGCTGTTCTAGGAGCAACTGAGCTAACGCCCAACATCCCGCGGGGGTTTAAGGAACATTTAATCATGGTATAGGCTGCTTGAGAAGAGGCTCCACATGAAGGAGAGGTAGTCGATCACCATCACCAACCCAACTCTTCGCCCCAACCGGGGCTCTCTCTCTTAACTAGATGAAAGTGCCAGCAAATTACTGCTATTATATATAGTAAAATAGTAGCGACAATCATTTATTGGCGGCTAAACTATGTGTATCAAAGAAGCTTCCTCGGGATGCGCTTTTTTTTGGCTCCAGACTTCGGTCTTGGAAAGACCTTGCTTAGCTCGGGCTTTAGCGACTTCAAAGGAACGAAGGGTAGAGGCGACCAATCCAATAAAAGGGTTCAGGGTAGCTCTTTACTCTTTAGATAGCGAAGGTAGCGCGTACGACACGACAGGTTACGGATGGCGGAGAAAATATCCTTGGAAGATGCAAACGGGAACGATCACGTTTTGGACTTTCGTGCATTACTTATAATAGGGCAGACAAAAGTCTGTTCATATACGAAATTTCTAGTTCACCGATTCCGGTACTTAGTGACTCTACTTTGAATCCGAGGCGACCGAAGGAAGCTCTTTAACTTTAAATAGGGGGCGTGGCGGTCTAATACAAGGAGCGAGAGTCCTTTTCCCCATCCTCTTCTAACTTCACCACTAACTAGTTAAATAAAAAGTGCGATTTCACAGGATTCGTATCTTCTTTTCTTACTTTCCATTCCAACGGGTATAGAGGGCTTTAGCGGCAGCTTTGGTAGCTAGGTTTCTACCTGTGGTAGCTCCACTGAGTTAGATATAGATATGGTTGACTGAAACTCGAGTGGAGGAAAGCGGGGAGATCGAATGACAAGGAGAGGTGCGAAGCGATGACTTAATCACGTCCATTGATAAAGTTCCACTGTGCTAAGTCCCGGGATAATTGGTTGAAAGCTTCAATCCGAGCTCTTTTGCCTTTTTTTTCTTTGAGAGTACGGACGGAAATCAGGTGGAACTAGCACGTTCTGGAGAGTGAGACTGAACTCGCTTTCGAGAAGACAAAGATCTCCTTGCATTTGAGCGTACTATCCTCTTAACTAATGAATCATCGGCTATGAAGGAGGTCCTCGTTTCAGTATTGACTAATTTGCTCTGCTAACTGAACCACAAGCCCTCTCGCTAGCGTTCTCATTTCTGTACTTCAAAGTCTTACCTTTTTTTACAAATTCAAAAAATCTCCACGCCTACGAAGAGAGAGAGGGTCTTTTTTTGAGTAAGGGAGATGCCTTCTGTCTCTTGGTGAAAGCCCAAGGAAGATCGGATACTTATCTTTTGATAAAGCCCTATGGCACGGCCATAGATAGAAGTTCTTCTTCCTTCCCCGCTCCACTTTTTTGTTCGTAACGAGGGAGAAATAGAATGGAGTTCTTCACGAAGTTCGAGACAAAGGAATACTGTTTAGGCCTCTTCCTTATACTACGAAGAAGCCGGATTGCCTTACCCTTAACCGGATCTCTATATACGATACGCATTTTCAGTCAGATGCGACTCCTCCCCGATCTCTTTTAGCCTTTTCGGTTGAGCCCAATCCTCACCTTTTCGGTATCGTTTCAGGGTATGGAACCTGCGTGACAGTATAAGAGCGCTAGTCCCTACTTCTGCTGCAGTCTCAAGTTGACTCAACAACTGCAGGAACCGAGGAACTAGAAGTCAAGCCTGCCTTCCCACACCAGTGCATGAGACGACTTCCTCGATACGAGACGTACATGCTCCGGACTATAACTCCCGCCATTCCGGACAGAACTTTAGTTAGCTTTTAGCGGAAGAATCAGTATTAGGTCTAAGTCCAATGACACTAACTAAATTGAAATTTCCTGGGCTTGTCTTGGCCTTTGTAAAGTTCTTTCTAAGACTAAGGTATTTTAATATCTTATTAAAGCGGGAAGCATTGAACTGTTAAAGTGCCATCTAAGCCAGTTACATTGGTAAGCCCTACGGAGGGCTTATTCCTTGAGATTCCTTCTGGCTTTTGAAGAGAGGAGTCTTCCTTTAATAGGCTTTTGCTTTGTAAATAAGCTTGTGCTTTGTAGCACTATTTCACCAGCTTTTAAAGTTCTTATAGCAAGTGGTTTGTAAGAAGCCCTGCCACGAAGTAATCTCCTGTTTTAGGCATTCCTACTCCTATCTCCTATCCCATGGGAGTGCTCGGAGTTTCCTATCCCAGTGCGCTAGTTTAGCCAAGTGGGGGAGCAGGAGCAGGTAAAATCGATCTTTCACTTGAAGCTCCAATCTCAGCTCTTTCCTTTTATGGAGGGGAAATTGCAGCAATCAAAGAAGATTCCAAGATGAACTCTTCTAGGTTAGTGTGAGCTGGGCGTACTTCATTCCCTTTGTGACTAATCAACAAGAAAAATAGAATCTATCGGAATACGGGTTCCAAGGGACTAGCACCGGAACGAACGGAATTGAGGAGCCGGGTTTTTAGTTTTCTTTCTCTTGGACTTTACGCCGGGACCCTGCTGACTGATCTCTTCGTTGGAGTGCTTCGTGCACTCAGAGGACCTTAGATGTTTCAGTTCTCACTTGTCCAAGAGTCTAGGCATGGAGGGATTCAAATGTAGATATCTATGTGGTAGGGCGGATAAGCTAAGCACTTCAAACTTTGTTCACATATTCCACTTTTAAGTATAGGTTCGCTGGATCGCCGACGAATAAGAGGTATCCAGACCACTGCATGTACAGAGTTAGTGAGCTGTGTAAAGCGCCTTCTGGATCAAGAGCTCCTTCTACCTCAACCTCACCATAGACAAAATGTGAACTTACAAGAGGTACGGAGTTACTCGAACGAATGTGAGAGGGGAAGAGTCGATTTTGAACAAGAAGGCGCATATGCCTTGGGGAGATGCAATTACCAAGCAAGCAGCAAGGGATTGGCTGAATAGCCTTTCTTTCTGAAAATGATCAGAACTCTGACACTGTAAAAGAAAGAATACGATATTCTGAGAATAGGGTGGGAAAACGAATTCGGTGTTTAAAAGTAAAAAATGAAAGTAGTGAAGTTAGCCCTTAGAGTTCGGGTTCAAACTATCTATCATACCTTTGTGCTTTCAAATCAAGCTGGCAAATGAACTTCTCTTCTTCACTTCAAGTTCTTTACGCCGATAACAGCGATTCATCTTTACTTAAGATTGGAATTTGCCTGTTCAACAGGAACGAGGCAAGATAAAGAGACTTCAATCGCTTAATTCAGTGCCGGACTTTTTTCCATGCTTCCTTATGCGCTCCTCTTCCATGCCAGTGGGGTGATAAGTTTAGCCTGTCTGGGCTAAGTCCCATAAGCAAGGTCAACCATGTTCTATTCTTTGGATTGCTAGGATGCCGATGGCAAAGAAATTCCAATCAAAGGTGCCTAGCCCTCGGAGCGAAAGAGCATATCTCGAGAATAAGAGTAAACGATTGCGTCGCAAAGCCGAAATGACTTCACTCTACCGCCTTCCCTCAAAACGTCCGCCAAACCCGGTCGGGTGATCGAAGTATCTTTCTTCCCCTTTTCCTTAACTTGAAAGGAAGATTGTTTTGATTCGCCCTAAGTGGTAACCAAGGCCCCACAGAATGGATAGCCTTTCCCGCCGCTTTTTCATCGCGTAAGGTTCCGCTAGCTTCGCTGCTGCTGCTAGCTTCGCTGCTTCCACTAGCTACTAGCTGCTCACCCACAGGGGGTTCTTACTAATGTAGGACTGCTGGTTTACGCGAAACCTGAAACCCTCTTCTCCAGGCGGATGTAACATTCGTATTTCAGGAGACCCAGAGGTGAATTTAGAGAATAGAGATAACATAACAAACGTTGAACTACTAAAGAAATTAAAATGTTATAAGATACACACACCTTTCTAGCTGTCAAAGTCACCCTTCGCCACAACTTGAACAGCGCCCCACTCGTTGAGAAAAATTAGATTCCCAAAGTAATTAACCGCAGCTCCACCTGGCAGCAGGTACCGAAGATTTCCGGCGAGATCAAGCTCCCTTACGACATCTAAAAACTCCTCGACAGGGAAGTCCTTGGCTTTCCCTAAGGGGATCTTCACAAAGCCTACACATGAGTGACGAACGTGCGGGAATTGGGAAAATCTCGCCTGAAATTCTTTGTCGAAGTGATCAAACAAAAAATTTAAGATTATGGGCCCAATTATAGGAACTTCGGGGAAGGGCGTCACGTCCTTCATTTCTTTCTCTCCCGTGTTTACTAGAACAGGTAGTTCTAGAATGGAAGCAAGAAGTCGCATGATTGATCTATCACGTATATGATTGGAGATCTTAAACAACAATAGAGATTGTGGAATGGATCGGCTGGATAAGGAGAAATCGAAAAGAATGAGGGTATCGACTCTACCCCACCCAACAATCTCTCCTAGAAAGAACAGAATTGAGGTTTTTTACAGAGATTATCTGAAGCTGACTTTTCCCTACCGCTCCGTGGGGTTAGTTCTGAAAGAGTCCTTTAGGCGAGTTAGACGGCCTATTTCCAGATCCACACAAGAGCTATCTGAACTGCTTATCCCCTATTGCTATCGATCTTTGTATTGATTTGAGAAGGGTGCCGAGGAATGCCAGATAGTCGCTTTCTTCTTTCGTTCCCATCCCATATGAAAGAGGGCTTCATGCGAGAAGAAAAAGCAAATCAGGGTAGTCTAGTAGCTTTAGTTAAGGAGTATACCCAACCTAGCCTAACCTAAAAGCAGAAAAGTCCAGAGACTGAGATCCATGGATTCAGATTCATTCGTAGTAGGGGACTCTCGTTCGGCTAGGCTAATAGCTTGGCTTGGGTCGATACAGAAAATTTCTTTAATTCAAGTAGTTCACCAACCTCCGTCTATCAGTCGTTAGGAGTTTGACGTGTCTTCATTATCAGGATGAGAAAAGAAAGAAGGGCAAGACTCAAAGCTGACCCTTTTTTGAAGACGAGAATTCCACTTCCTTTCTTTCTTATGTTAAAACAAAGTGCTTCTGCTTCCGAAAGAGTGAAAGCCTCCATTAGTGGTTGGATCAAGGGACAGAGTCAAAGACTACAGACAAGCGGCCCCTCTATAGGAATCCTATGATGCAAAGCAAAGATCACCCACTTCATTTCATATTACCAGAAAGGAAACTACGAATCAAAAGTAAAAGGCAATACAATAGTTTTCCTCGAAACCAGACTTTGCAGAGTCATTAGAATGGTCCAAGTCAGAGGTATAAGAGCAATCTCATTCTGATTTGATTTATTCTATTTCTCGGCAAGGAAGCGAGAGGAAGTAGGACTAGCGGACACATATTTACGTAGAGTAGAGACTATAGCCCAAGCCCAATTCTCCAGCAAACAGAAAGATCGAGAATCTACTCCTTTCCCCTACGAGATCTTGTTGAACAAATGGAATAATGGTAAGGTGATGCACGATGCACAGCCGCCACCTGCTTGAATTGAAAGGCAGAGAAAAAATCGAATGAATCAAATAAGCAGGCCGTTAGCGCATAAAATCATTTTCCATTCAAGATGGTTATTCCCAACTCTAAAAAAAGAATTTAATGCATTATCAACGGGAAGTCCCTGTTATGTTATGGGAGGAGGAGCGCCCCTCTGTTAAGCCAAGAGGGAGGGTGATCCACATAGGTATAAGAGGACTTGACAGTTAAGCAGTACTGGTCGATATAGTCAATCCTTATGCGGCACATTTAGACTAGTCAATCTAATGGAGAATCTGCCTTACTCGTTGCTTATCCACTATGTAGAACCTATCTCTAATCACAGTTTTTTTATATCCCCGAAACCCGGATCCCTCATACCGAGACTTCACATACTCGGACTTCACCAGACTCTATGTAACTTCCACTTCTGAAGCTTTCGAAAAAGTATGTTATGTATGCGGATCTAATTCCTCTCCCGGGCTCCCGCTCTGCACCTTACGTTCCTCCTTCGGACCCTTCTTAGAGTAGTAGTGCTAGAGTTCCATATCTGTTATCGGACGAAGAGTGTCAACCAGCCTTCGACAGAATCAATACCTACTGCATCTACCCACATCCGGATATTCTATTTTCTCTCCCAGTGACAACAAAGCGCTGTCCTAACCTAAGAGGTACTTCTACTGCTACTAGGAATGCCACTACGGAGACTACTGCTTCAATGGGGAAAGGGGAACAACTACTTCTTTATACTGGTCTAGTACTCTTTATTTACATTTACCCGAGGATTCCCTCTCCTTTACAGTCGAGTGGCTCCGCTCCTGCACCTAAAGGAAGAGTGGCTTTTCGCTCCTCTAACGAGCGTTCGTTCACTTCCTCGTCGATTCTTCTTCTTAGACGATACATGGACTTTACCAATTCCTCTACCCCGCTTTCTCCAATTCGTGCATCTAGGAAGTCTACAGCAGAGGAGTCCTAAGCCGAAGATGAAGACTAGGTAATCCCCCTCTTTTGCTCTTACTACCATTTTACGTTACGAACATTTCCAGATTAGTTGGTTGGTGTGGTAGGACTTCAACCTCAAACTAAGAAATAGGGCTTTCACCCTCTTACTCAACCGTACGTAAAAGGATTAGCTGCCTTACTTCCTAGTTAGGGTAAGGCTAGTTAGGAAGCCGATTCCTCGTCCGATTCTTCTTCTTTCATACGCAAGAGAATTGAAGACCTATCGTCCGCTTCTAAATCCAGAAAAGCAGGTTGATACGCAAGCAAGTAGTACTTCAGCTAAGAACTAGGACCCTCATACTCAACCGGATTAGCTAATGGGCGAAACCTAGTCCGATTCCTCTTCATTGATTTCAAATCCAGCCAATTCGAATTTGGTCGCAGGGGGGGATAGGTAAACATCTTTCTCTCTGAAGGCGATAGGTTTCATTCCATCTTGAGTCTTCCATCCTTCCGGAGTCAACTACTGTATGGATCCGTCCTGAGTGGCATTAGAACCCACCCAGAGGAGGAGGAAAGAAAAAACGTGCACTTTACTCGAGCTTAATAATCAGCCTTTCCCTTCATACGGCTCGTCTCTATCGAATGTATGCCCGTCCATTTCTTCCGTGCCGGAGTTGATAGCTTATGGTTCTTTGCAAGAAGTATCCAAAATATAAGTAAAAGACCCACCCGAAGAGGCTATGAAATAGCACGAATCCTTCGAAAAGCATCGTTAACCGAGAAATGCTCCCCGCCGGTTGTTGGAACCATCGTTGACTGACTTAAACCTTTGGCAGGAGGAGTTATAAACAACAGTGGGTTAGGGAGAAGAGAGGAGTAGGTGAAGAAAAGAAATATGTCCCTAGTAAGAGAGCTCGCTGAACTTGGGCGAGAGATGTGAGGGCTACCCCCTGTTGTGCCAGAGCTCAGGTGTCTACGAGAAGCTGAGGGAGGAACAATGGGCCGATAGCACCGACCGATAAGTCAGGTCGACCCGAGGCTACTGTGGCGAAAAGCATAAATTTCCGATTTCTCTTCCCTGGGCATAGAAAGTGAGGTGCGGATAGAAAGCAATTGGTCAACATCTCACAAGCATCGAAGGCTTTAATCCAATGCGGGTAGGACTCAAGGAATTGAACCCAGATAGGAAAGATACAGCCTGTTACCTGCCGATCCAATTACCGATTTGTAACCAGGCCGAGTAAGAAGACACTTTGGGATGATTTGCATTTTCCACTGGCCGAGTTACTCACGAAGTTGAGATCCACCTATTTATTATATAGGGTAGGGTGACCTGCCTGGATAGCACTGTTGATCCCGACCTCAGATAATATTGGTGACGACCTGGCGGCTCTTTCTCCCGAATCTGATTGATATCGAATCAACTATTGAAAATGAACTAAACTAGTTGCATAGGCGGGCACCTGACCTGCCAAACGTATTATTCTCCCTGCCAAGTTTACTACCCGCTAACGGATCCGATAAGAGACTCCAATAGCGTCAGTACTCTTCGCTACCGGTACCGGAAAATAAGGCACAGAGGAAGGGGTTTCATTCATAACGAGTAAGTGCCCCGGCAGTCTCTCATTCAGACATTGGAAAAAACACTTTATTCTAAGATGGTGACGGCGCAAGCAAATAAATTCTCCGTGCCTTTAACCCTACGCAGAAGAGACTTATGGTCACTGCTAACCCTGGTAAGGATGTATCATGAGAAGGTAACTGTGCCAAGTATGGGCTGACGCTCTTCGCGGGAATAGGTTCGAGTCGAGGGCTGCGCTCGCTGCAAGGGAATGGGAGTCAATGAAGGGGCGTAGCGATATTGATTTTCACTGGCGCATAACCAGAAGACGCATCATCAGAAGTAAGTAAATATCGATCGACTCCGCTCAGAAGGTTATCGATCAGAGGATTGTTTCAATATCAGCCCGCCCAAGGGCTTGAGCGTCGGTACGATAAACCGATTGGCTGAGGACCAACAAAAGCAATGGTTAGCCCAGGCCTGGCCTTGACATGCATTCTGCCAGGTACGACTTTGCCAGATACACTTTACTCTCACTTTTTTGCCTGGTACGAGACCTATTGCGGAAACTCGCAAGTGAGAAGTGCTTTTTTGAGAGTCGATCGAATAAAGCTCCTATGACCAGCCCGCGTCTTTTGTTCGATCCGCTGTCCCTGTTGTTCCAGCTCCAGTCGGTGGTGATACGCTAAAGCCCTTTGTTTGATCCGGAAGAAAGAGTTCCTTTTTGTGGGCGTACGGAGACGGAGGCTAATAAGTCAGTCAAGGGCAACAGAAGAAGAAGAGGCCTTATAGGTCCGGTCGCTTAGTGCGTTGTAGATTCTTATTCAAGCCCGGCTCAAACTACGATGCCAATCGATTCACGAGCGGCAAACCAGAGATATATCAATCAAATAGAGAAGCGACGATTCGCCTTTCAAAAGGGGGCTTGAAACCTCTTATACATACGGGAACGAAATATATGCTATGCGATATATGCGACTTGGGCCCTATAATTTAGAACATCTTCGAGCTTCTTCACCGGGCGTAGAGCTCTGGTGGTTTGAAGGTGTTGTTGTTGTTTGCTGCTTTCCGAGGGACGACAATCAATCTTTATCTTAAGGCAGGCGCAGCGTTTTCATGCTTTCATTTATTGTATGGAGAGTCTCGAGTGTGCTCCTTCCATGGCAAGTCTCAACCACCTTCGGAATCGATAGAGAAAGACGAAATGTCCACTGACTGAGGAGCTTTCTCGCACTTGACGAGCTTACTACTGGACTTCCCCTACCCTACCTGTAGACCACTCTGTTCAAGCTTCGTGATCTCCCTCATTGGTTTGACCGACGAACGTAGAGTGGGAAAATGTTCCTAAGAACTTGCGGTTGGCGGCTAGCACGTCTAAGAGCAAGCGCCGGCCTAAACTATTTGATTGATCTTCTCTCTCGGAGGTGTACTCCACCACATATGATTGATAGTTGGAGGTGTACTCACTGAAGTAATGAACCCCAAAAAGAGGAAACTCCATTCGGATCGGCATATAGCTTCTTCCGCTCAAGCCCTTCTCAGCTTATTACCCCACCAGGGACTCCGGTTCACTTGCCCTTGTTGGAGGGAGATGACAAGCCGGAATGCTATATGATCAGCCAGCTTACTATTCACACCTCAAGATAGAAGAGGACTTTCAGGCGCAACCTCAGGAAACTGAAAATGAGCTCGAGTTAGAAAAGGCACGAGAGTTCAAGCCCAAGCCAAGAAAAGGGAAGGGCTAACGCGCTCAGCAGACATTGCAGGAAATGGATCAGCTCGATGATGCTGAAGCCATGCTTCTCAGAGACCCCTTTGCCGAATACCATGCCATGTACAAGGCTCTATCTGACACGGCTGAGCATAAACAGCTACCCACCCCTAACTCCAAATCAAGCTTCAAAGGAAGGATGGCAGTCAAGAAAAAAGTATCCCTGAACAAGCGGGGTCGAACGAGAAAAGCCTCCGTTGTCATCAGGGTCGCTGAGTCCGGAGGAATCCACAGGATGATGTCTGGCCAGAGGGTATGGACCGAAAGAATAATTTTTACTGGGGAGTTATGAGCAGGATTACATTACCATGGACAGACAGCCTGGGACTCTGCCATGGAACACTACCAACAGAAAGGAGGAAAAGAACTGTTAAGCAAGACGGATGATGAAGAAGCCACTCCGGAGGGGGAGTTAGAAGCGATTGCAACCCCAGCAATGGAGGAATTAGCAATCCTATCACGGATGGAAGCATTCATGAAAGAGATGTGGCGGTTAGTGGAACTAATAGCGAAAATAGTAACCAACCTTGTCAGTCTGGAAGTTCAGAAGGTTAGTGGGAAGCACCCTCCACCATGCAAGGGTCCATCGTCTGATCAGGTAGCAATCCTGCAGCCAGTGACTCGAGTTTCGGCAAATCACCCAGTGGCTGCCAAAATGGTCTATCAAAGTGAGAGGTTTCCGGTTCGACCCTCCCAGCTCCTGCCTCACCTACTGGCCGCAGGAATGATTACGCTCCCTACACCTCCGATGAAGAATCCGACTCCAAGGATACAACATTCAAGCCCAAGATGCGATTTCCACTCGGGTATGATCGGGCATGCGACAGATCAATGTTACACCCTACAGCATAAGATTCAGAATTTGCTCAGTCAAAACCCTTTGGCATTTGAGCAAAAGCCAGTTGAGCCCACTGAGCCCGCCAAAGCAAGAGAATGTGCATCATCCATCGATGAGGTCCCACCATGGTTCTATTCTACTGCAGAGAAAGAAGAATCCAGTATCAATATCCCCAGTTCAGAGCCACAGCTCGAGGGCTGTCGCTTGTTGTGAGTTACCTAAAACTGCCTTCGTCCAATCCTTCCCGCTTTAGTTCGACTAGCAGCTTTCACGTAGCGAATTTCTCCATCTGCTTCTGATTCAATTCCTGAAAAAAAGGGCATTCGTGAACAACCTATAAATTCGGATTAGTGAAAAGGGACCTATAGAGAGTGCATTGGGACTGACCTTGATTGATCCGCCTGGTGAAGAGAGAGAACAGTCACGATGACGAACGAACCACAGACAGTAGCACTTGACCAGATGTAGACGTTAGAACTTGACCCAATGGTAGCACTGGCCTTCGTGTCCAGATGTGAGCACTTGCCTTCCTATCTATTATACGTTCACACTCGATCCACTTGCATACCGATCTACCTTACAAAGAGAGAGCGAAGCAACTACGAGCCCAACCTGCATGTAATAAGCTGCTGATCGAGCCATGCCGTGAGTGACTTAATACGAGGCGATTGGGCTACATTCCATTTAGTTGAAAACCTGGGTTCCAAACCATGCTATCATGGGTTGGTTACTATTCTATTTCAATAGATGAAGTGACTTCGTCTTACTTCGTTTCATCAGCAGGTAACAGTCTGACTTCATAGCTTGGGTGGCTGAGCATCTTGCTTGTCTGACCGGTGCTTCACACCTTCTAAGGCACTGACTAGAGCACCTACCTCAAACCCAAGAGCTTCAGCTACCGCTATGATCTTCTTACCTAGAATGAGGAGAACTTTAAGTGAGCAGCATAGTTTCTATACGATTGAGTCAGACCTTCGTGTACCAGATGTTCAGTAGGGGTCTCTCGATTCAACAAGTCTACTTTTGCAGGGCCGAATCCAAAGGGAAATGGCGATACCAAAAAGGTACTGGGCTAATGGAGCAATGATTACTCCTCCAAGGAGGTTATCCCCAGCTTAAGGGGAGCTGTAACTACATATCATATATGAAACAGAACCTTGTCGAAAGCTCGCTATTTCGACTTTCCAGAAGTGGAAGAAGTGAATACGGCGGGAAGTACCACCAAAATGAGTTTGATGGAAGAATAAGCATTTCATTGCTGTATGAACTAGAATCATTACAGATCCGCTTTCCTTGCCCAGGAATGAGCATCAAGTGGTAACTCAAAAAGAAGTGGGCATAGCAGCTCCATTCCCGGAGAGATGTAGCTTGGAAGCAGTAAGCTGTGCTGTGCTCTTATTCTTTCGACCAAGACAAGCTCGAACCCACCTACAAGCCCTAATTAGACGCGGACCTGTATGTCCACCATATCGAAGAGAGGAGCTTCTCGACTCACATTTACACGTCCAGGTCATATCATATGAGTGTCAGAGCTCAGGAGCTCTTTGGTTGAAGTAGGATCCCGGCCAATCAACCATACTACCTACAAAACAACCAGGGGAGGCAAAAACCGACTTCAAAGTCTGAAGCCTGACGTTCGGCTTCTAGCAAGGTGCGAAGCGAACTCACTACGATTACTAAACGCCCTTAGACAGAGACGCACCACGCTCACTCGGTATTCCTGAATCAGGAAGACCTTCGCTCACTCGCCTAACTCCCACTTCGGCTAAGCAGCACTACAAGCGGCAGGCTGGGCCATCACGCTAAAGCACCCTTAGCACAACGGTCAGACAACTCAACTTCAAAGCAGAGGTGCCTAACCGCATAGAAAACAGATAGGAAAAGGAAGAAGCATAATTCAGAACAGAACAAAGAACAGAAGGGCAGGGAAGGATGGAGGTACTAGGTACGCTTCACTACAATCCAGCAGTACAGCCCAACCCACTAGCGCAGAACTCACTCAAGAAACTAGCTCCTCAAAAGCACTAAACTCAATAGGCTTCGAGCAAGCAATCCTACCTCTAGCAAAATCAAAAACAAATGGGGTACGCTTGAGACAGGAAACCAAACGGATGCCTAAGATCCGAAGTGAAAGCGAAGCGGTTGAATAGTGCACTCAATCTCTGGTATCGACGTCAGGGCCAGGGGCTGAGGGCGAGCTTACGTACGGAAACTCACTAAAAGCAAACAACGGCGAGAAGCTAGAAGAAGTCGGGAGTTCTACTAGCTTTAGCTTGAACGTGGCGAATGCTATCTCTTTACCGCCTTTCACTGGATGGGACGAATCCGCTCTTTTGTTTTGACTTAGTTAAGGAAGCAATTGTTATCTTTGCGTTTAGCTGGGAAGCTCTGGTCAGGCTATGGGATAGAGATTTCTCTTGTTTTTCGCTGTCCTAGAGGAGGTAGCTTTTAGTAGGCATATTTCATAAGCATAAGCTGTTCTTGCTAACGTCCTTAAAAGGGAGGGAAGTAGCCCGAGGGAGAAAGAATAATAAAGACAGAACCAGTAGCCCTATCTTTGGTTAAGGAGCATGAAACTGAATTGGTATTAGTGGTTCGCTTTCCCTTGTTACTATGGTGAAATTCATGTAGCCTATGACTTCGGTGGTAGCTAGGCGGCTTGGTGCTTTAGTTGTAGGCAGTAGGAGATTGCACAGGGGCCTTATTTTACTTTCTCTGAGCGGGATAAAGAATTTTAGGGTCAAAAACCTGTGATCGCGAGATAACAGTCCATCTCCTCAGAATCTAGGACAGTGAACCAATAAACCGAAAGGTGAAGGAAGAGCTCCTATGTTCGGCTGTAGGACCCTCTAAGATGCTGTGGAGTGAGAAATGAACGAGAATGTTCCAATAATGAGATCTTGGGATGGGACTTTGAAAGCTACTTACATCTGTAATATATTGGATATGCTTCCACATCCCGTTAAAAAACTTGTAAATGATTGGTGTCAGAATTCCCTACTTGGACTAGGAGAGTCCTACGCTCTACCACTGATAGACCATATTCTCAATATTCTAACCTTTATCTCTGTACAAAGAAATCCTGAATAAGCACACCGATAAGGCAGGACCAGGAAAAACTTCTAATCCTACTACTTCACCTCTTTCCAATAGTATGTAGCTTCATTTCCTTACTGTAATGTTAAGGGGCATAAGGACTAACAGCCCAATGCGATGTTTCCGCTG